>CM065706.1:135000-145000 GCA_017654935.2 Phymorhynchus buccinoides | reverse complement strand
ACGTGGGATATAACGGTTCCCTTCTCAACGTCCACGGGCAGCAGGCAGAGCAAGATTGATTGATGCTCCAACCCCTGAGGATGCTTTCACTGTCTGTCTGTCTGTCTGTCGGTCTGTCTGTCCAACCCCTGTCTGTTTGTCGGTCAGTCGGTCTGTCCGTCGGTCTGTCTGTCGGTCTGTCTGTCTGTCTGTCTATCTGTCTGTCGGTCTGTCTGTCCGTCTGTCTGTCGTTCTCTCTCTTTCGTCTTATTCGAATATATTTGCAATTTTCATCTCAAGTGCTTAACTTGATTAATTATATTTCTTGAAAAAACTACATTTGTTTATTGGTAAGCTGTCCTAAGTATAACAGACTTGCACATAGCCCCCCCCCCCCCCCCAACACCCACACCGACGTAATGTTTGGCCTTTGCTGTATGGCCTTTGCTGTATGGCCTTTGCTGTATGGCCTTTGCTGTATGGCCTTTGCTGTATGGCCACACGCCCAATAACCGTACAACATAATTATCTACTTTTATTGTTTATTTTTTTTAACATTTATTTTATTGTTTATTTTTTTATCGCTGAGACGATTCTCTGTGAAATTCGAGCTGCTCCCACCTGAAGAGCGCGTCATTATTAGTGCAGCACCACCTTGTGTTTTGTTGTTTTGGGGTGGGGTGGTTTTGTTTTGCTTTGTTTTGGGGGTGGTTGGGGGCAGTGGTGAGGGGTAGGGGAGGGGGGCGGACTTGGGAAACCCAGCTATCAATGTGGTTCATATCAGGAAGCGGGATTTCTCCCTGTTCTTATCAACTTTTAATTGCGGTGGGGTTTTCACGTGTGTACAGCGCACGGACCAGACTTGTTCAAATCCCCATCAAAAGTTCCATTTTACCGTCGAACTGGACAGAAAGGGCGAGGCCGCGATTCGAACCCTGGTCACTCAGACACTGTATTGGCAGGCGAACGTTTTAACAACTCTGCCACCTCCCTCTTTATGACAAATAAAGGTCTAATTATTGACTGCCTAGGGCTGATGCTGTAAGGCATTACACGTAATTACGAGTTGTGTGTTTACACTTGGCAGAGCTCGCTGATTTGGCCTTGCCTTAATGTAGGCTACAATCCTATTACTGTATTGGAGGTAGCGATACCGGTGATACGACGAACAGGGACTCCTGCAGAATAATGAGGCCTGGCCTTAATGTAGGCTACAATCCTATTACTGTATTAGAGGTGGCGATACCGGTGATGAACAGGGACTCCTGCAGAATAATGAGGCCTGGCCTTAATGTAGGCTACAATCCTATTACTGTATTAGAGGTGGCGATACCGGTGATACGACGAACAGGGAGTCCTGCAGAATAATGAGGCCTGGCCTTAATGTAGGCTACAATCCTATTACTGTATTGGAGGTGGCGATACCGGTGATGAACAGGGACTCCTGCAGAATAATGAGGCCTGGCCTTAATGTAGGCTACAATCCTATCACTGTATTAGAGGTGGCGATACCGGTGATGAACAGGCAGTCCTGCAGAATAATGAGGCCTGGCCTTAATGTAGGCTACAATCCTATTACTGTATTGGAGGTGGCGATACCGGTGATGAACAGGGACTCCTGCAGAATAATGAGGCCTGGCCTTAATGTAGGCTACAATCCTATTACTGTATTAGAGGTGGCGATACCGGTGATGAACAGGGACTCCTGCAGAATAATGAGGCCTGGCCTTAATGTAGGCTGCAGAATAATGAGGCCTGGCCTTAATGTAGGCTACAATCCTATTACTGTATTGGAGGTGGCGATACCGGTGATGAACAGGGAGTCCTGCAGAATAATGAGGCCTGGCCTTAATGTAGGCTACAATCCTATTACTGTATTGGAGGTGGCGATACCGGTGATACGACGAACAGGGACTCCTGCAGAATAATGAGGCCTGGCCTTAATGTAGGCTACAATCCTATTACTGTATTAGAGGTGGCGATACCGGTGATGAACAGGGACTCCTGCAGAATAATGAGGCCTGGACTTAATGTAGGCTACAATCCTGTTACTGTATTAGAGGTGGCGATACCGGTGATGAACAGGGAGTCCTGCAGAATAATGAGGCCTGGCCTTAATGTAGGCTGCAGAATAATGAGGCCTGGCCTTAATGTAGGCTACAATCCTATTACTGTATTAGAGGTGGCGATACCGGTGATACGACGAACAGGGACTCCTGCAGAATAATGAGGCCTGGCCTTAATGTAGGCTACAATCCTATTACTGTATTAGAGGTGGCGATACCGGTGATGAACAGGGAGTCCTGCAGAATAATGAGGCCTGGCCTTAATGTAGGCTACAATCCTATTACTGTATTAGAGGTGGCGATACCGGTGATACGACGAACAGGGAGTCCTGCAGAATAATGAGGCCTGGCCTTAATGTAGGCTACAATCCTATCACTGTATTAGAGGTGGCGATACCGGTGATGAACAGGGACTCCTGCAGAATAATGAGGCCTGGCCTTAATGTAGGCTACAATCCTATTACTGTATTAGAGGTGGCGATACCGGTGATGAACAGGGACTCCTGCAGAATAATGAGGCCTGGCCTTAATGTAGGCTACAATCCTATTACTGTATTAGAGGTGGCGATACCGGTGATGAACAGGGACTCCTGCAGAATAATGAGGCCTGGCCTTAATGTAGGCTACAATCCTATTACTGTATTAGAGGTGGCGATACCGGTGACGAACAGGGACTCCTGCAGAATAATGAGGCCTGGCCTTAATGTAGGCTACAATCCTATTACTGTATTGGAGGTGGCGATACCGGTGATGAACAGGGACTCCTGCAGAATAATGAGGCCTGGCCTTAATGTAGGCTACAATCCTATTACTGTATTAGAGGTGGCGATACCGGTGATGAACAGGGACTCCTGCAGAATAATGAGGCCTGGCCTTAATGTAGGCTACAATCCTATTACTGTATTAGAGGTGGCGATACCGGTGATGAACAGGGACTCCTGCAGAATAATGAGGCCTGGACTTAATGTAGGCTACAATCCTGTTACTGTATTAGAGGTGGCGATACCGGTGATGAACAGGGAGTCCTGCAGAATAATGAGGCCTGGCCTTAATGTAGGCTACAATCCTATTACTGTATTAGAGGTGGCGATACCGGTGATGAACAGGGATGTCCTGCAGAATAATGAGGCCTGGCCTTAATGTAGGCTACAATCCTATCACTGTATTAGAGGTGGCGATACCGGTGACGAACAGGGACTCCTGCAGAATAATGAGGCCTGGCCTTAATGTAGGCTACAATCCTATCACTGTATTAGAGGTGGCGATACCGGTGATGAACAGGGAGTCCTGCAGAATAATGAGGCCTGGCCTTACTGTAGGCTACAATCCTATTACTGTATTAGAGGTGGCGATACCGGTGATGAACAGGGAGTCCTGCAGAATAATGAGGCCTGGCCTTAATGTAGGCTACAATCCTATTACTGTAGAGGTGGCGATACCGGTGATGAACAGGGACTCCTGCAGAATAATGAGGCCATGACTTCAATAGGCTACAATCCTATTATAAGTGGCGATACCGGTGATGCATCACGTTTCGGAAATGTGTCCCTGCTCTAATAATGTCAGGCCTGGCCTCAATGTGCTACAATCCTATCCACTCTATTAGAATGGCGATACCGGTGATGAACAGGGGTCCTGCAGAATAATGAGGCCCCTCATGTAGGCTACCGTCCTATAATTAGAGGTTTACTGTATTTTGAGGTGGCCCTCATTGTGATGAGTCTCTATTATACCGGTCCCGTCAGGTTGTGTCACCCTCATTGTGCCCCGTCTCTATAATGTCCCCGGCAGGTTGTGTACCCTCATTGTGCCCCGTCTCTATTATAATGTCCCCGGCAGGTTGGTCACCCTCATTGTGGCCCCGGTGATGAACAGGGACTCCTGCACCCTCAATGAGGCCTGGCTCTATAATGTATCCCGTTAGTTGTGTCACCCTCATTGTGCCCCTCTCTATTATAATGTCCCCGGCAGGTGTGTCACGATCACTGTATGCCCCGTCTCTACCGGTGTCCCAGTCTGTGCAGAATAATGAGGCCTGGCCTTATGTGTCCCCTACAATCCTATATGTCCCCGTAGGTGGCGATACCCTCATTGTGGCCCGTCTCTATTATAATGTCCCCGGGACTCCTGTCACCCTCAATGTGCCCTGTCTCTTAATGTAGTGTCACCCTCATTGTGCCCCGTATCTACTATAATAGAGGTGGCGATACCGGTGATACGACGAACAGGGACTCCTGCAGAATAATGTCCCCGTCTGTGTCACCCTCATTGTGTCCCCGTCTCCATGTATCCCCGTCTCTATATGTCCCCCGGCAGGTTGTGTCACCCTCATTGTGCACCCGTCTCTATATATAATGTCCCCGGCAGGTTGTGTCACCCTCATTGTGCCCCGTCTCTATATGTCCCCGGCAGGTGGTCACCCTCATTGTGTCCCGTCTCTATTTATCAATGTCCCCGGCAGGTATGTGTCACCCTCATTGTGCCCCGTCCTCTATTATAATGTCCCCGTCTCTAGGTTGTGTCACCCTCATTGTGGCCCCGTCTCTATATGTCCACGTCTGTGTCATCCTCATTGTGTCCCCGTCTCCATGTGTCCCCGTCTCTATTATAATGTCCCCCCCCGTCTCTTGTGTCACCCTCATTGTGCCCCGTCTCTATTATAATGTCCCCGGCAGGTTGTGTCACCCTCATTGTGCCCCGTCTCTATTATAATGTCCCCGGCAGGTTGTGTCACCCTCATTGTGCCCCGTCTCTATTATAATGTGTCCCCGGCAGGTTGTGTCACCCTCATTGTGCCCCGTCTCTATTATAATGTCCCCGACAGGTTGTGTCACCCTCATTGTGCTCCGTGTTCTCTATATAATGTCCACGTATCGGGTCAGGTTGTGTCACCCTCATTGTGCCCCGTCTCTATTATAATGTCCCCGGCAGGTTTGTGTCACCCTCATTGTGCCCCGTCTCTATATGTCCCCGTCTGTGTCACACCTCATTGTGTCCCCGTCTCCATGTGTCCCCGTCTCTATATAATGTCCCCGGCATGGTTGTGTCACCCTCATTGTGCCCCGTCTCTCTATTATGTCCCCGGCTCTATGTGTCACCCTCATTGTGCCCCCGTCTCTATTATCCGGATGTCCCCGTCAGGTTGTGTCACCCTCATTGTGCCCCGTCTCTATTATAATGTCCCCGTCAGGTTGTGTCACCCTCATTGTGCCCCGTCTCTATATGTCCCCGTCTCTGTGTGTCCCTCATTGTGTCCCCGTCTCCATGTGTCCCCGTCTCCATGTGTCCCCGTCTCTATTATAATGTCCCCGGCAGGTTGTGTCACCCTCATTGTGCCCCGTCTCTATTATAATGTCCCCGGCAGGTTGTGTCACCCTCATTGTGGCCCCGTCTCTATATGTCCCCGTCTCTATGTGTCACCCTCATTGTGCCCCGTCTCTAGTTTTCCTTATAATGTCCCCGTCAGGTTGTGTCACCCTCATTGTGCCCCGTCTCTATTATAATGTCCCCGGTCAGGTTGTGTCACCCTCATTGTGCCCCGTCTCTTATGTGTCCACGTCTGTGTCATCCTCATTGTGTCCCCGTCTCCATGTGTCCGCCGTCTCTATTATAATGTCCCCGTCTGTAGGTTGTGTCACCCTCTCATTGTGCCCCGTCTCTATTATAATGTCCCCGGCAGGTTGTGTCACCCTCATTGTGCCCCGTCTCTATTATAATGTCCCCGTCAGGGTTGTGTCACCCTCCATGTGTCCCCGTCTCTATTATAATGTCCCCGGCAGGTTGTGTCACCCTCATTGTGCCCCGTCTCTATATGTCCCCGTCTGTGTCACCCTCATTGTGTCCCCGTCTCCATGTGTCCCCCGTCTCTATTATAATGTCCCCGGCAAGGTTGTGTCACCCTCATTGTGCCCCGTCTCTATTATATGTCCCCGGCAGGTTGTGTTACCCTCATTGTGCCCGTCTCTATTATAATGTCCCCGGCAGGTTGTGTCACCCTCATTGTGCCCCGTCTCTATTATAATGTCCCCGGCAGGTTGTGTCACCCTCATTGTGCCCCGTCTCTATTATAATATCCCCGGCAGGTTGTGTCACCCTCATTGTGCCCCGTCTCTATATGTCCACCTCTGATTTCATCCTCATTGTGTCCCCATCTGTATGTGTCCCCATCTCTGTGTCCCCCTCATTGTGTCCCCGTCTCCATGTGTCCCCGTCTCCATGCGTCCTTCATGGGTCATTATGATCCCTTATTACAGAAAATGATGAGTCAGTTCCCATACTAATGGGTCAATGATGTCACTGGAGTATTAAACTTACATCTTATTGCAAACTTCATGGTTCATTACGATGAGTCAGTTCCCATACTAATGGGTCAATGATGTCATTGTAGTATTAAACTTACATCTTATTGCAAACTTCATGGTTCAGATGACCCATAGCTGCACCAAACGAGGGGTCAAAGCACTGTTAAATACGTGATAATGACCAGGGCTCTCTCTCTCTCTCTCTCTCTCCTCATCTCTCTCTCTCTCTCTCTCCGTCTCTCTCTCTCCGTCTCTCTCTCTCTCTCTCTCTCTCTCTCTCGCCCTCTCCCCCCCTCTCTCTCCCCCTCTCTCTCTCCCTCTCTCTCTCTCTCTCTCTCTCTCTCTCTCTCTCTCTCTCTCTCTCTCACACACACACACACACACACACACACACACACACACACACACACACACACACACACACACACTTATCGTCACTTACAGATCATTTTGACTTGACTTGACATACACAAATGTGGGCAATGTCGTAAGCATACTTAGACACAGCTCATGTTAGCGACCGCCAATCTCAAAGTCTGCTTCTGTCACTTTTATGAAAATACTCCTAGGCTGATCCTAACCCCTATCTCTGCTGCCCGAAATCAAATGGCGGAAACGTTGCTTCTTTTTTTTCAGTTCACCATTTTCAATGCGAACATGTCGTGGGGTGAGGGGTGGGGTGCACAGCACAAACGGCACGACGGAAGAACAGGTCAAACACAAAACGCCCTCAGCATGTTTCCTGCTCTGCTGACAACCGACAGCGTGTCGGTAGAGGGGCGTGTCAATTCCATTAGTTATTAACCACTTACATCATCAAACCCCCTCCTCCCCCCCCCTCCCCCCCCCCTCCCCCCCCCTTCCCCCCCCCCCCCCAACATCTCGCGAAAACACGCGCTAATCACGCACTCTCCCACAGTTCAGTTTCAATTATTTGAAACGGTTTTCCTTGCCTACCAATTAGCTGACTATACACACGCTCTCTCCCTCTCTCTCTCTCTCTCTCTCTCTCTAAAAATCTCTCTCTATCTCTCTCTCTTCTTCTCTATCTCTCTCTCTCATCTCTCTCTCTCTCTCCGTCTCTTTCTTCTGTTTTGTCTGTCTGTCTCTCACTCTCGCGCTCTCTGTCTGTCTGTCTCTCTCTGTGTCTGTTTCCTGTCTCTGTGTGCGTGCGTCTGCGTGTGTGTGTGAGGTGTGTTGTGTGTGTGTGTGTGTGTGTGTGTGGGTGTGTGTGTGTGTGTGTGTGTGTGTGTGTGTGAATCAGACAGAAGAGATCCCTAAAGGCTAATGCAACACAATTATACATCTTCCATCAATTTTTACCACACACACACACACACACACACACCCACACACACACATACATACATACACACACGCATGTCCACACACAAACAAACGCACGCATACACGCACGCACGCACATACACACACATGCACGCATGCACGCACACACACGCACACACAATCACACACACACACATGCACGCACGCATGCACGCACACGCACGCGCGGGCGCACGCACACACGCACGTGACGCACGCACACTCACGCACACGCGCGCGCACCCACACACACACACACACACAACACACACGCACCATACAAGCACGCCCTGGCAGAATCTGCCCAATGGACTGTTTGAACAAAGCCTGACAACATGGAATCCAGAACGAGGCTCCTTCAGAAATCACTGTCCAGGCGCATGTTTTCACTTTGGATTGATTCAAGAAAGTACATTAACTTCTGAAGGAGGAGGGGGGAGGAGGAGGAGGAGGAAGAGGGGGGAAAACGAAGAGAAGAAGAAGGAGGAGGAGAAGGAGAAGAAGGAGGAGGAGGAGGAGCCTAGAGGAGAAGGGGTAGGTACCGATTGGTCCTATCCCGTTACGTCCTATTACGATTTTGCCCTGTGTTTGACGTAATCGCGCCGACGCTAAACCCAGTGCCGTTTTGTCCTAGCTCCAGTTTCGATTCGTCATATTCGCCAGCTGTGCGTGCCTTTTCGTCCTTTCCTGGACGTCGCATAAACACGCAGGTTTATACGCTTCTCTTTCCGAGTTTGACGAGTCCACGAAACAGTCAGCTATCTGCAGTATCGACTCCATCTACTTGCAATTTAATTGGATAACGGCAACGTCAAGCGTGGCCATGTTGGCCATGCTGTCTTGACGTTTTAAATGTCTAACCCTAACCCCAACCCTAATCCTATCCCTTTCCCGGGCGTTCTATCCTAACCCTATCCCTATCTAACCTTACCTGTTGTACACGTGTTCGTGCCTTTTCGAGTGAACGCCATGTGTATTATGTTTAAATACAAGAAAAGGACGAAACGGCACTGTCTGAAGGCATAGGACGAAACGGGAAAAGATCAAACGGGAAAGGACCAAACGGGAAAGGACCAAACGGGAAAGGACCAAACGGGAAAGGACGAAAAGGCACGCACCCGAGGAGAAGGAGGAGGACAGTTGCTGAACAAGACCTGGGCAATGATAATTGTACACATACCTTTTTTGTTATATTCATGACATGCGTCTGTATGCTTGTCTCTATATCTATTTTAATATATCTCTGTAAAACTCTCTCTCTCTCTCTCTCTCTCTCTCTCTCTCTCTCTCTCTCTCTCTCTCTCTCTCTCTCTCTCTCTCTCTCTCTCTCTCTCTCTCTCTCTCTCTTTCAGAAATGAGTAACCCTAAGGTGCAAAGGTGAATAGACAAGTGTTGGCCTAAGGGATTTGGCTGGCTGACTGCATTGTGTCTCTATACTTAGGTTAGATAGGACTGTCCTATTGCTGGAGCAAGTACTTTACTTCATATCTTGAGTAAACACGGAAAGGATACAGGGGGTAGGAGGGAGAGAGAGAGAGAGAGAGAGAGAGAGCGAGAGAGGGTGAGAGAGAGAGAGAGAGAGAGAGAGAGAGAGGGGGGGGGGGGGGAGAGAGAGAGAGATAATAATAAATTGAATTGAATTGAATGATTTTTTTTATTTATAGAGGGTAATAGAATAAGCAATAACATGCTTTTTTACATCCAGCCCTATGGACATTATTTGTACAAATATAAAAGTAGAAATGAAAAAGGAAAATGAGCACAGACAAAGCAATATAAAGAATGCAAAATACAGCCCTATATAGTAGCACGACAATAGCAAAATCAAACCTAATATTATTAACTATACTCATTTTGAACGTGCATAAATTAAGAGTAGGCCTAAGCACATACACACGGAGAAAAAAACAAAAATAATCCTACTTTTCATACTCATCTTTAACATGCACAAATTGAGAAGTGCACAAACACATGACAAAGCCAATCCTAATCATACTTTACATACTCATCTTAAAAATGTACTTATTTGAACGGACAACCCATGCACATAATAAAATCAAACCTAGCTCTACTTTACCTACTCATCTTAACAAGCACAATTTTAAATGTAACTATTTGTACACATAACCTCTCTCTCTCCCTCCCTCTCTCTCTCTCCCTCCCTCTCTCTCTCCCTCGACCAGGTTTCTCCTTGGTCGTTTCAGCCCATTGGGCATATGCGGGTATGCAGTGGGTCCCTCTCTCTCCCTCTCTCTCTCTCAGAACTCTCTCCATCTCTCTCTCTCTCTCCTTCTCACTCTCTCTCCTTCTCTCTCTCTCGACTCTCTC
>CM065706.1:125000-130000 GCA_017654935.2 Phymorhynchus buccinoides | reverse complement strand
CCCAAACAAAAACTAAACCATAATTGGCTTGGGAGTAACAGGACAGAGCAAAACATCTTTTAAAACATTTCATTTGAAACCAGTGAGGCCATTGTGGCTGATAGGGCTGCTTTGCAACATTCCTACCGCGATCGCTGAGATACAAAGGCACGCGCGCACGACGCACACACACACACAAGCACACACACACACACACACACACACACACACACACACCCCTCCATTAACTGTCAAAGCCCAAGTTTGCATCACGTCAGAGCAAACAAACAATCACACAAGCATTGTTCCTTTCTGGTTGTTCATTTCCGCTCTGTTGTCCTTCTGTGCTTTGTTCCTGCCTTCTGTGCTTTGTTCCTGCCTTCTGTGCTTTGTTCCTGCCTTCTGTGCTTTGTTCCTGCCTTCTGTGCTTTGTTCCTGCCTTGTGTGCTTTGTTCCTGCCTTCTGTGCTTTGTTCCTGCCTTCTGTGCTTTGTTCCTGCCTTCTGTGCTTTGTTCCTGCCTTGTGTTGTCCTTCTGTGCTTTGTTCCTGCCTTCTGTGCTTTGTTCCTGCCTTGTGTTGTCCTTCTGTGCTTTGTTACAGCCTTCTGTGCTTTGTTCCTGCCTTCTGTGCTTTGTGCCTGCCTTCTGTGCTTTGTTACAGCCTTCTGTGCTTTGTTCCTGCCTTCTGTGCTTTGTTCCTGCCTTCTGTGCTTTGTTCCTGCCTTCTGTGCTTTGTTCCTGCCTTATGTTGTCCTTCTGTGCTTTGTTCCTGCCTTCTGTGCTTTGTTCCTGCCTTCTGTGCTTTGTTCCTGCCTTCTGTGCTTTGTTCCTGCCTTCTGTGCTTTGTTCCTGCCTTCTGTGCTTTGTTCCTGCCTTATGTTGTCCTTCTGTGCTTTGTTCCTGCCTTCTGTGCTTTGTTCCTGCCTTCTGTGCTTGTTCCTGCCTTCTGTGCTTTGTTCCTGCTTTCTGTGCTTTGTTCCTGCCTTCTGTGCTTTGTTCCTGCCTTCTGTGCTTTGTTCCTGCCTTCTGTGCTTTGTTCCTGCCTTCTGTGCTTTGTTCCTGCCTTCTGTGCTTTGTTCCTGCCTTCTGTGCTTTGTTCCTGCCTTCTGTGCTTTGTTCCTGCCTTCTGTGCTTTGTTCCTGCCTTCTGTGCTTTGTTCCTGCTGTGCTTTGTTCCTGCCTTGTCCTTCTGTGCTTTGTTCCTGCCTTCTGTGCTTTGTTCCTGCCTTGTGTTGTCCTTCTGTGCTTTGTTACTGCCTTCTGTGCTTTGTTCCTGCCTTCTGTGCTTTGTTCCTGCCTTCTGTGCTTTGTTACTGCCTTCTGTGCTTTGTTCCTGCCTTCTGTGCTTTGTTCCTGCCTTCTGTGCTTTGTTCCTGCCTTCTGTGCTTTGTTCCTGCCTTATGTTGTCCTTCTGTGCTTTGTTGCCTTCTGTGCTTTGTTGCCTTCTGTGCTTTGTTCCTGCCTTCTGTGCTTTGTTCCTGCCTTCTGTGCTTTGTTCCTGCCTTCTGTGCTTTGTTCCTGCCTTCTGTGCTTTGTTCCTGCCTTGCTTTGTCCTTCTGTGCTTTGTTCCTGCCTTCTGTGCTTTGTTCCTGCCTTCTGTGCTTTGTTCCTGCCTTCTGTGCTTTGTTCCTGCCTTCTGTGCTTTGTTCCTGCCTTCTGTGCTTTGTTCCTGCCTTCTGTGCTTTGTTCCTGCCTTCTGTGCTTTGTTCCTGCCTTCTGTGCTTTGTTCCTGCCTTGTGTTGTCCTTCTGTGCTTTGTTCCTGCCTTCTGTTGTCCTTCTGTGCTTTGTTCCTGCCTTCTGTGCTTTGTTCCTGCCTTCTGTTGTCCTTCTGTGCTTTGTTCCTGCCTTCTGTTGTCCTTCTGTGCTTTGTTCCTGCCTTCTGTGCTTTGTTCCTGCCTTCTGTTGTCCTTCTGTGCTTTGTTACTGCCTTCTGTGCTTTGTTCCTGCCTTCTGTGTTGTCCTTCTGTGCTTTGTTCCTGCCTTCTGTGCTTTGTTCCTGCCTTCTGTGCTTTGTTCCTGCCTTCTGTTGTCCTTCTGTGCTTTGTTACTGCCTTCTGTGCTTTGTTACTGCCTTCTGTTGTCCTTCTGTGCTTTGTTCCTGCCTTCTGTGCTTTGTTCCTGCCTTTTGTGCTTTGTTCCTGCCTTCTGTTGTCCTTCTGTGCTTTGTTACTGCCTTCTGTGCTTTGTTACTGCCTTCTGTTGTCCTTCTGTGCTTTGTTCCTGCCTTCTGTGCTTTGTTCCTGCCTTCTGTGCTTTGTTCCTGCCTTCTGTTGTCCTTCTGTGCTTTGTTCCTGCCTTCTGTGCTTTGTTCCTGCCTTCTGTGCTTTGTTCCTGCCTTCTGTTGTCCTTCTGTGCTTTGTTCCTGCCTTCTGTGCTTTGTTCCTGCCTTCTGTTGTCCTTCTGTGCTTTGTTACTGCCTTCTGTGCTTTGTTCCTGCCTTCTGTGCTTTGTTACTGCCTTCTGTGCTTTGTTACTGCCTTCTGTGCTTTGTTCCTGCCTTCTGTGCTTTGTTCCTGCCTTCTGTGCTTTGTTCCTGCCTTCTGTGCTTTGTTACTGCCTTCTGTGCTTTGTTACTGCCTTCTGTGCTTTGTTCCTGCCTTCTGTGCTTTGTTCCTGCCTTCTGTTGTCCTTCTGTGCTTTGTTCCTGCCTTCTGTGCTTTGTTACTGCCTTCTGTGCTTTGTTCCTGCCTTCTGTGCTTTGTTACTGCCTTCTGTGCTTTGTTCCTGCCTTATGTTGTCCTTCTGTGCTTTGTTCCTGCCTTCTGTGCTTTGTTCCTGCCTTCTGTGCTTTGTTCCTGCCTTCTGTGCTTTGTTCCTGCCTTCCTTGCCTTCTGTGCTTCCTGTTCTGTTGTCCTTCTGTGCTTTGTTACTGCCTTCTGTGCTTTGTTCCTGCCTTCTGTTGTCCACACACACAGTCACACGCGCACGCACACAGTCTGTCACAGTCATGCACGCATGCAAACACGCGCATGCGCATACATATACACTCAGGCCTGCACTCTCTCTCTCTCTCTCTCTCTCTCTCTCTCTCTCTCTCTCTCTCTCTCTCTCTTACTCTCTCGGACACACACACGCACAAACACATACACACACACACTCACACACACACACACACACACACACACACACACACACACACACACACACACACACACATACACACACACACACACACACACACACACACACACACACACACACACACACACACACACACACACACACACACCGTTTGACCGTTCACTGGCAACCAAAAAAAAGAGAAAGACTACAAAATCTCAACCGACATAAATCAGACCTAGAACTCCTTCATTGCGGTCTCTGTGGAAGGAAGTGAACGGACTAAACATTCCCCGATCTATAATTGATCAGCCCTGGTGCCGTTGAACCAGTCAGTGTCGGCCTCCATCCTCAAGTCATGCTCAAGTCATCCTCAAGTCAAGTTCAAATCATGAATTCCGGAGTCCTCACTCCAAAGAAGGCGGCATCAGCTTCAAAAGAAAGAAAGAAAAAATGCGCGACTGCGTTCGTATGTGCATAAATCTGTGCGTGTGTGTGTGTGTGTGTGTGTGTGTGTGTGTGTGTGTGTGTGTGTGTGTGTGTGTGTGTGTGTGTGTGTGTGTGCGTGCGTGCGTGAGCGCGCGTGCGTACACGTGTGTGTAGTACACATGTGTATACATATGTGTGTGGGTGTGCATGTATGAATGGGTGTGCGCGCTCGTCTGTGTTTGCAACGCGCACGTGCGCGTGTGTATGCGTCTATATCATAAGTCCTTTTTGTAGGGAGGCCTGTGTGGTCGTGAATGTGAGTCGTCTTCTTCACCAATGAACAGCAAACTGTGGAAATGATGTACTTTAGATGCCCTTATAATGTGAGTCGTCTTCATTACCAATGAACAGCAAACTGTGGATATGATGTACTTTAGATGCCCTTATAATGTGAGTCGTCTTCATTACCAATGAACAGCAAACTGTGGATATGATGTGCTTTAGATGCCCTTATAATGTGAGTCGTCTTCATCACCAATGAACAGCAAACTGTGGAAATGATGTACTTTAGATGCCCTTATACTGTGAGTCGTCTTCATTACCAATGAACAGCAAACTGTGGATATGATGTGCTTTAGATGCCCTTATAATGTGAGTCGTCTTCATCACCAATGAACAGCAAACTGTGGAAATGATGTACTTTAGATGCCCTTATAATGTGAGTCGTCTTCATTACCAATGAACAGCAAACTGTGGATATGATGTACTTTAAATGCCCTTATACTGTGAGTCGTCTTCATTACCAATGAACAGCAAACTGTGGATATGATGTACTTTAGATGCCCTTATAATGTGAGTCGTCTTCATTACCAATGAACAGCAAACTGTGGATATGATGTACTTTAGATGCCCTTATAATGTGAGTCGTCTTCATTACCAATGAACAGCAAACTGTGGATATGATGTACTTTAGATGCCCTTATAATGTGAGTCGTCTTCATTACCAATGAACAGCAAACTGTGGATATGATGTACTTTAGATGCCCTTACCCCTCCTCCTCAATGTTGCCACTCTCAATCTTTCAGTCTGCTGCTTTCAACAATAGGCTGATTCCATCCCCATCCCTGTCCCATCCCTATCCCTGTTAGTATTTCTACTCAGTGAACGTGTTTGGTGCGAAAGATAAGGGGGGGTGTGTAAACTACACATTTGCACATCGTGCTGTAGACTGGCAGGTGTAAGAGATGTATGGGGTGTAAACTACACATTTGCACATCGTGCTGTAGACTGGCAGGTGTAAGAGATGTATGGGGTGTAAACTACACATTTGCACATCGTGCTGTAGACTGGCAGGTGTAAGAGATGTATGGGGTGTAAACTACACATTTGCACATCGTGCTGTAGACTGGCAGGTGTAAGAGATGTATGGGTTGTAAGCTACACATTTGCATATCGTGCTGTAGACTGGCAGGTGTAAGAGATGTATGGGGTGTAAACTACACATCTGCACAGCGTGCTGTAGACTGGCAGGT
>CM065706.1:110000-115000 GCA_017654935.2 Phymorhynchus buccinoides | reverse complement strand
ATGCGTTCGGCTGTACAAAAGCACAGTGCATATGGGACAAAACCATCATCCAACATCTTCAATGCTGAAGGTGAAATGCTGACCTTTATAGAGTACTAACAGACCATCATTCAATGCTGAAGGTGAAATGCTGGCCTTTATAGAGTACTAACAGACCATCATTCAATGCTGAAGGTGAAATGCTGGCCTTCATAGAGTACTATCAGACCATCATTCAATGCTGAAGGTGAACTGCTGGCCTTCATATAGTACTAACAGACCATCATTCAATACTGAAGGTGAAATGCTGGCCTTTATAGAGTACTAACAGACCATCATTCAATGCTGAAGGTGAAATGCTGGCCTTCATAGAGTACTAACAGACCATCATTCAATGCTGAAGGTGAAATGCTGGCCTTTATAGAGTACTAACAGACCATCATTCAATGCTGAAGGTGAACTGCTGGCCTTCATACAGTACTAACAGACCATCATTCAATACTGAAGGTGAAATGCTGGCCTTCATAATTTATAGTACTAACAGACCATCATTCAATGCTGAAGGTGAAATGCTGGCCTTTATAGAGTACTAACAGACCATCATTCAATGCTGAAGGTGAACTGCTGGCCTTCATATAGTACTAACAGACCATCATTCAATACTGAAGGTGAAATGCTGGCCTTCATAATTTATAGTACTAACAGACCATCATTCAATGCTGAAGGTGAACTGCTGGCCTTCATAGAGTACTAACAGACCATCATTCAATGCTGAAGGTGAAATGCTGGCCTTCATAGAGTACTAACAGACCATCATTCAATGCTGAAGGTGAAATACTGGCCTTCATAGAGTACTAACAGACCATCATTCAATGCTGAAGGTGAACTGCTGGCCTTCATAGAGTACTAACAGACCATCATTCAATGCTGAAGGTGAAATGCTGGCCTTTATAGAGTACTAACAGACCATCATTCAATGCTGAAGGTGAAATACTGGCCTTCATAGAGTACTAATTGGTCTGCGCGTTGGCTCGGTACGTGCGTCCCCCCCCCCCCCCCCCCCCTTGAAATCGTAGAGATCGTAAATAAATCACGTCATGATTGCGTCATTGTTTGCGTCATTTTGAAGGATACGCAACCCCCTTTGGTACTCTAGGTCTTCACACATTTTATCGTATAGTTTGGAATGCGTTTATATGGCATGCTATTTGGTGAAATAGCAGAAAGCACACCGTCGTCAGAACATAGAGTATTACTCTTTTTTTATTGTATAAAGTTCAACACTCTAAGCGCTGTGATGACACACACACGCGCGCGCACGCACACATATACACACACACACACCGATACCCTCCGCTCCACCACCCCCCACCCACCTACAGACATACACGAACAGGCCCCTGGTTCCATTGCAACATACGCCCATGCTGACTGACCTTGAGTTAAACCTGGCCGCTCAGCACAACAGACAGACAGACACGGACAGGCCCCTGGTTCCATTGCAACATACGCCCATGCTGACTGAACTTGAGTTAAACCTGGCCGCTCAGCACAACAGATAGACAGACACGGACAGGCCCCTGGTTCCATTGCAACATACGCCCATGCTGACTGAACTTGAGTTAAACCTGGCCGCTCAGCACAACAGATAGACAGACACGGACAGGCCCCTGGTTCCATTGCAACATACGCCCATGCTGACTGACCTTGAAGAGTTAAACCTGGCCGCTCAGCACAGCAGACAGACAGACACGGACAGGCCCCTGGTTCCATTGCAACATACGCCCATGCTGATTGACCTTGAAGAGTTAAACCTGGCCGCTCAGCACAACAGACAGACAGACACGGACAGGCCCCTGGTTCCATTGCAACATATGCCCATGCTGGCTGACCTTGAAGAGTTAAACCTGGCCGCTCAGCACAACAGACAGACAGATACGGACAGGCCCCTGGTTCCATTGCAACATACGCCCATGCTGACTGACCTTGAGTTAAACCTGGCCGAGTTAAACCTGGCCGCTCAGCACAAGCAGACAGACAGTATACGGACAGGATGACTGTCCACCCCCATTGCAACATAACGCCCATGCTGACTGTCCCTTGAGTTAAACCTGGCCGCTCCAGCACAATAGCGCGGACTATTTGAGTGGGCTGTTTTGGTCTACAGCCACCCCAAGCTTTGTCCCTGCAGTGTACTGGGGTATGGGGGATAACACCCTGTGAATGATGACTGTCCACCCCAAGCTTTGTCCCTGCAGTATACAGTGGTATGGGGGATAACACCCTGTGAATGATGACTGTCCACCCCAAGCTTTGTCCCTGTAGTATACTGGGGTATGGGGGATAACACCCTGTGAATGATGACTGTCCACCCCAAGCTTTGTCCCTGCAGTATACAGTGGTATGGGGGATAACACCCTGTGAATGATGACTGTCCACCCCAAGCTTTGTCCCTGCAGTATACTGGGGTATGGGGGATAACACCCTGTGAATGATGACTGTCCACCCCAAGCTTTGTCCCTGCAGTATACTGTGGTATGGGGGATAACACCCTGTGAATGATGACTGTCCACCCCAAGCTTTGTCCCTGCAGTATACTGGGGTATGGGGGATAACACCCTGTGAATGATGACTGTCCACCCCAAGCTTTGTCCCTGCAGTATACAGTGGTATGGGGGATAACACCCTGTGAATGATGACTGTCCACCCCAAGCTTTGTCCCTGCAGTATACTGTGGTATGGGGGATAACACCCTGTGAATGATGACTGTCCACCCCAAGCTTTGTCCCTGCAGTATACTGGGGTATGGGGGATAACACCCTGTGAATGATGACTGTCCACCCCAAGCTTTGTCCCTGCAGTATACTGGGGTATGGGGGATAACACCCTGTGAATGATGACTGTCCACCCCAAGCTTTGTCCCTGCAGTATACAGTGGTATGGGGGATAACACCCTGTGAATGATGACTGTCCACCCCAAGCTTTGTCCCTGCAGTATACTGTGGTATGGGGGATAACACCCTGTGAATGATGACTGTCCACCCCAAGCTTTGTCCCTGCAGTATACAGTGGTATGGGGGATAACACCCTGTGAATGATGACTGTCCACCCCAAGCTTTGTCCCTGTAGTATACTGGGGTATGGGGGATAACACCCTGTGAATGATGACTGTCCACCCCAAGCTTTGTCCCTGCAGTATACTGTGGTATGGGGGATAACACCCTGTGAATGATGACTGTCCACCCCAAGCTTTGTCCCTGCAGTATACTGGGGTATGGGGGATAACACCCTGTGAATGATGACTGTCCACCCCAAGCTTTGTCCCTGCAGTATACTGGGGTATGGGGGATAACACCCTGTGAATGATGACTGTCCACCCCAAGCTTTGTCCCTGCAGTATACTGGGGTATGGGGGATAACACCCTGTGAATGATGACTGTCCACCCCAAGCTTTGTCCCTGCAGTATACTGGGGTATGGGGGATAACACCCTGTGAATGATGACTGTCCACCCCAAGCTTTGTCCCTGCAGTATACAGTGGTATGGGGGATAACACCCTGTGAATGATGACTGTCCACCCCAAGCTTTGTCCCTGCAGTATACTGGGGTATGGGGGATAACACCCTGTGAATGATGACTGTCCACCCCAAGCTTTGTCCCTGCAGTATACAGTGGTATGGGGGATAACACCCTGTGAATGATGACTGTCCACCCCAAGCTTTGTCCCTGCAGTATACTGGGGTATGGGGGATAACACCCTGTGAATGATGACTGTCCACCCCAAGCTTTGTCCCTGCAGTATACAGTGGTATGGGGGATAACACCCTGTGAATGATGACTGTCCACCCCAAGCTTTGTCCCTGCAGTATACTGTGGTATGGGGGATAACACCCTGTGAATGATGACTGTCCACCCCAAGCTTTGTCCCTGCAGTATACTGTGGTATGGGGGATAACACCCTGTGAATGATGACTGTCCACCCCAAGCTTTGTCCCTGCAGTATACTGGGGTATGGGGGATAACACCCTGTGAATGATGACTGTCCACCCCAAGCTTTGTCCCTGCAGTATACTGGGGTATGGGGGATAACACCCTGTGAATGATGACTGTCCACCCCAAGCTTTGTCCCTGCAGTGTACTGGGGTATGGGGGATAACACCCTGTGAATGATGACTGTCCACCCCAAGCTTTGTCCCTGCAGTATACTGTGGTATGGGGGATAACACCCTGTGAATGATGACTGTCCACCCCAAGCTTTGTCCCTGCAGTATACTGTGGTATGGGGGATAACACCCTGTGAATGATGACTGTCCACCCCAAGCTTTGTCCCTGCAGTATACTGTGGTATGGGGGATAACACCCTGTGAATGATGACTGTCCACCCCAAGCTTTGTCCCTGCAGTATACTGTGGTATGGGGGATAACACCCTGTGAATGATGACTGTCCACCCCAAGCTTTGTCCCTGCAGTATACTGGGGTATGGGGGATAACACCCTGTGAATGATGACTGTCCACCCCAAGCTTTGTCCCTGCAGTATACTGGGGTATGGGGGATAACACCCTGTGAATGAT
Source organism: Phymorhynchus buccinoides (assembly GCA_017654935.2). Classification (NCBI taxonomy): domain Eukaryota; kingdom Metazoa; phylum Mollusca; class Gastropoda; order Neogastropoda; family Raphitomidae; genus Phymorhynchus; species Phymorhynchus buccinoides. The sequence continues at coordinate 110,448 of CM065706.1, read as the reverse complement.
GACTGTCCACCCCAAGCTTTGTCCCTGCAGTATACTGGGGTATGGGGGATAACACCCTGTGAATGATGACTGTCCACCCCAAGCTTTGTCCCTGCAGTATACAGGGGTATGGGGGATAACACCCTGTGAATGATGACTGTCCACCCCAAGCTTTGTCCCTGCAGTATACTGGGGTATGGGGGATAACACCCTGTGAATGATGACTGTCCACCCCAAGCTTTGTCCCTGCAGTATACTGTGGTATGGGGGATAACACCCTGTGAATGATGACTGTCCACCCCAAGCTTTGTCCCTGCAGTATACTGTGGTATGGGGGATAACACCCTGTGAATGATGACTGTCCACCCCAAGCTTTGTCCCTGCAGTATACTGTGGTATGGGGGATAACACCCTGTGAATGATGACTGTCCACCCCAAGCTTTGTCCCTGCAGTATACTGGGGTATGGG
>CM065706.1:100000-105000 GCA_017654935.2 Phymorhynchus buccinoides | reverse complement strand
AGGCTTGTGGAGTTGTGTATCATCAGCAAAAGACTGAGAATCAACTGAATGAGAAGTGATCAACTCGGACAGGGGTTTAGTGTACATGATGAAGAGGACTGGTCCAAGTACTGAGCCTTGAGGAACCCCACATGTGAGGCCAACCATTGCAGAAGATGAGTCATTGATGGAGACAGACTGAGTTCGACCAGAAAGGTAAGACGAGAACCATGACAGAGCAGTGCTTGATATTCCATAGGTGATTTGAAGCCTCTTAAGGAGTATATGGTGGTCAATAGTATCAAAAGCAGCTGAAAGATCCAAAAGAGTTAATATAGATGCGTCACCAGAGTCAAGAGCTAAGAGAATGTCATTAGTTACTTTCAACAGTGCCGTTTCAGTGCTGTGAAATGGCCTGTACGCTGATTGTGAACAACTGATGAGTTGATGTTCATTGAGATAGCCTAGGAGTTGATGAAGAACTAATTTCTCGATGATTTTTGATATGAAAGAGAGGTTGGATATAGGCCTATAGTTCTTGAGAGTGTTTGGGTCAAGGGATGATTTCTTTAGAAGTGGTTTGACAATGGCAGTTTTGAACACAGATGGAAAGGAGCCAGATGTCAGAGAGTTGTTGACAATATGGGTGAGAGTAGGGAGTAGTTCATCAAGATACTCTATGAAAAGTGGCGTCGGTATAGGGTCAAGAGGACAGGAAGTGGGTTTAGCTTTTAGAATGATCTTCTTCAATTCAAAGGCAGTAACTGGCTGAAATTCCAAGAACGTGGATGTTGTTCCTATTTGGTCTAGCAGGGTGGTAGGCCTAAGTGTGGAAGAAGCCTGATCAAGTTCGTTTCTGATTAGTCGCTCATTAACAGTAATTGTCTTACCAGATTTCTGTAGAAATAATAATAATAATAATTGTACATTTATATAGCGCTTTACCTCAGATGAGCCCAAAGCGCGTTACAATCAATTTTTCATAAACAAATAGACAACAAAACAGCATTCAAGAATGACACCAACAAGCAACAACGCATATATACAAAGCAACTCTCTCTCTCTGTCTGTCTGTCTGTCTCTCTCTCTCTCTCTCTCTTTCTCTCTCTCTCTCTCTCTCTCTCTCTCTCTCTCTCTCTCTCTCTCTCTCTCTCTTACACATACACACACACACACATTTAACAACACCGACTCGTTCATCCCCCATTCAGTAAGCACACATCAACTGAGCCGCACGACTGACCACATACACCAACACATACAGAAACACCCTCACACACAATGTACGCACGCAGACAGACAAACACACACACATGCGTGCACCAACACACAACCCACATAACCAAAACACACACAAGCACACATGTGTGCACACATGCATGCTCACACACACACACAACACACACATACACACACACACACCACAAAACACAGCACAAACCTCTTATTCAATCTTCCCTCACGTGCACACAAGATAGACAACTGATCAAATATTTAGGATGCAGCAGGAAAAATGTTTTAAGAGAGGTTTTGAATGAGGAGACTGAGTTGGAGTGTCGGAGAGGAGAAGGCAGAGAATTCCAAAGAGATGGTGCTTGACAGGAAAAAGAACGTTGGCCAGCAGATTTGAGACGGAGGGAGGGAGGGGAGAGGAGACGAGAATCAGAAGACGAAAAGCAGTTGGCGAGCTGCGACATAGAGATGAAGAAGATCAGAGAGATATAAGGGAGCTTGATCATTCAATGACTTGAAGACAAGGAGGAGAATTTTGTAGTCAATACGTGATTGAACTGGGTTAGCGTTATCTTCTGGCTGGCTTTCCCCTATTTTGACATGAACCATATTTGACTCTATTGTTTCTACTGACAACTTTATCTAAAACATCTAGTCTGTGGTTTTCAATGCGTGGACATGTGCGTATTAGTTACGCACAAACACACACTGTTACACATGCAATATTACACACGCACGCACGCACGCACGCTCATGCACACATACACACATGCACACGGTAAACACACACACGCGCGGGCGTGCTCACACGAACCAGTCTAAAAAAAACCTTCCCTACTCGGATTTGCCGGTTTTCATCATATTAATTGTTTCCCATATTCCAACTGTTCGGAATGACGTCATATTCATTGTTTCCCATATTCCAACTGTTGGGAATTACGTCATATTCATTGTTTCCCATATTCCAACTGTTGGGAATGACATCATATTCATTGTTTCCCATATTCCAACTGGTGGGAATGACGTCATATTCATTGTTTCCCATATTCCAACTGTTCGGAATGACGTAGCTTTGTCTACTTGTTTGTTTGTTTGTTGTAGAGGACAATGTTATTTCAATGACAGACCTGCTAACAAACCCTATGCAGAAACATCTTCTCTACTATCTTCATGGCAACACTGGAATCACTGGAAATAGATCGCCTTACTAAAAGCAGGTTATACACTTTATTTGAGTAAAATATGACATATCTAATGTTCTAACAGAGCTTCAGATTGCTTTCAAACTTCATGGGTCACATGACCCCTGATTGTGACGGAATGTGGAGGGGCGCCTCACTTTCTCCTCTACACCCCCCCCCCCCCCTTACTGTTCCAACCCGGCTCTCTAATTATATGGGCCTGTCTATCATCCTGTGACATCACAGGATTCACCGGCTCTCTAATTCTATGGGCCTGTCTATCATCCTGTGACATCACAGGATTCACCGGCTCTCTAATTCTATCAGCCTGTCTATCTTTCTGTGACATCACAGGATTCACCAATTCCAGGCGGCGTTTCTTTCTTCTCCGTTTGTTTCTCCCGGTCATGGTCATGCTCATGGTCATGTGGTTGTGACACGGACATTGTAGTATGAGGCATGTGATGCTGACACCGACAGGAATGTGACATCGCTGTAATAGGCATGTGACGCTGACACCGACAGGAATGTGACGTCGCTGTAATAGGCATGTGACGCTGACACCGACAGGAATGTGACGTCGCTGTAATAGGCATGTGACACTGACACCGACAGGAATGTGACGTCGCTGTAATAGGCATGTGACGCTGACACCGACAGGAATGTGATGTCGCTGTAATAGGCATGTGACGCTGACACCGACAGGAATGTGACGTCGCTGTAATAGGCATGTGACGCTGACACCGACAGGAATGTGACGTCGCTGTAATAGGCATGTGACGCTGACACCGACAGGAATGTGACGTCGCTGTAATAGGCATGTGACGCTGACACCGACAGGAATGTGACGTCGCTGTAATAGGCATGTGATGCTGACACCGACAGGAATGTGACGTCGCTGTAATAGGCATGTGACGCTGACACTGACAGGAATGTGACGTCGCTGTAATAGGCATGTGACTGAAGTGTCCTCTCTTGTCGTCTACTACTAACTAATCAAAGGCCACCATAGATTTGAAATCAAGTGGGAAATGAATAGTGGCAGGCAAACCGCATAACATTCTCTTAGTTGAGTCACAAGCAAACTAAAGCCTGGCTGAGTCAACACTGTAGGAACAAACCCTCTGCTGTTACCTGCCAGTACTATTATTAGCCCAACTAGTAAGTACTATTGAATGTGGCTGGGGTGTAAAATACTTGATGGAGACTTAAGTTGGTTTGATTCTATTTTTGATCTAGATCCTATGTTCCATGTTGAATAAGTAGAAGAGGTGTCCGTGACAATAATTGGTAAATATGATGTTCTAATTATGTGCACATATTCATTCTTATGCTTGATTTTGACTTTAACTCTTTTGGTACAAGAACCGGATTCTATGCCCAATTTTATTTCTTTTTTATGTGTATGTGTGAGACTACTTGGTTGCAAACTTGCAGCTTTTGATTACATTCCTTTCCAAGTGTTGGACTGAGAGTGATAATTGCTGGTTTGATCATAAATTTTGATCTAGCCTGTTACTGAATCATACCAGTTGATTCCAGTACACATGTCATGTTTTATTTCAGTTTGACAACTGAAATTCATATCATTTGTTATAGTGCTATGGTACAAGTGCGGCCTTCTAGCCAGTTGGGATCCACTAATCCCTGCCGGCTGAAATCCACATCTCTAATCCATAGAGATCTACACCCATATTTTCCTGTGATTCCCAGCAGGGCATCGTGGTCAGGAAGTTTAATCCCTGACTCACAAGCTAGAAGACGGGGCCGCCGCTAAGACGCCACTGCACCCAGAATCCGCGAGGAGACCACGCCTGTGCTGTGCCATCCCGCGATGCCTCATCCAGACCGCGATGCCTCATCCAGAACTACTGGGCGACTCTCACCTGAAGAGCCAGCCAAGTCACCCCAGCACTCACCGATCCCGACAAAGGAAACTTCATAAAGCTAAGTCCTCGGGACAGTGCAAAGAACACTAATTTACCTCCAGACACTTGATAATATTAGTGACTGGTCCGGCTTGGGGCTAAACTTTTCAGACACACAAAAGTCTTGTATAATCCTTCTTGGATTTCATTTTCCATATATATTTTGTTTTGGCGCCATTGAGCTGCTTTTCTTGCTGCATAATCCGTTATGCAGATTTGTGAGTAAATAAAATACAAGTGTACAAATAATTCTGAACCCTTTGGTCAGGCTGATGAGAGTGGAAGTTTTGTAATTTTCATGTAACAACCTACTTCTCTCTGTCTGTCATTTAGAGCAAATCTACCACTTGTATTTCATTCAGTCATACGAGCCAGAACCCGGGCAAAAACATAAATGTATTAGATGAAAAGGGGCCGGGAAAGTTGCTCACCTCCCACACCCTAGAGACGTGGGCTCAAAGGAAAGTTTTCTCATTGGAAATTTACCACTCTAAAAGTGTACCCCTAGAGACTTCACCTTTAGCGCATTCCCTCGTCACACTGATCACAGAAAATGATTGGTCAATTTTCAAAAGAACGGGCCATTAATGTGTCACTGTAGTATTACACTGACAATTGATTGCAGAGTTCGTGGGTCATATGACACTTTACTGTACAAAATGAGGGGTCGAATCACTAT
>CM065706.1:92500-95000 GCA_017654935.2 Phymorhynchus buccinoides | reverse complement strand
ACATTCTCCATACAAGATGTAATGTCAGAGGTTAGGCGAGGAATATTAGAAGGAGAGGCAGAATCATGCATTTGCGAATCATCGGCAAAGAAATGGTAATGAGATAATGTCTGTCTAATAACTAGGCTGAGCTGCTGTGTGTACATAGTGAACAAGACTGGGCCCAAGACTGATCCCTGTGGCACTCCATACTTTCATACTGAGGGGCTGGAGTTTTGCTGTTTGATATAGACAGACTGAGAGCGACCACACAAGTATGACCGAACCAGTCCATAACAATACCACCACACCCAAACGTAGCATGCAATTTGTTCAGAAGAATATCGTGGTCTATCGTGTCGAACGCAGCGGATAGATCGAGCAATGAGAGGATGGATACCTTTCCTGCATCGCACTCCTGTAAGAGGTCATTGACCACGCGCAGTAAGGCTGTTTCTGTACTATGACCCTTACGATATGCTGACTGGAATGGCTCCAGGAGACCATGAGTCTCCAGGTGATTCAGCAATTGGGTAAGTACAATGCGCTCTAGCACTTTGGACAGAAATGGTAGGTTTGAAACGGGCCTGTAATTTTTTTAGTATTTCGGGATCTAAGTTAGATTTCTTTAAGAGGGGGAACACCAAAGCATGCTTGAACGACTGTGGTACTGTGCCTGAAGTTAGAGAGACGTTCATTATGTTGGTTATGGTAGGGAGCAGTTCTTCTAAGCAGTCCAGTAAAAGAGAGTACGGAATGGGGTCGAGATCACACGACTTTTTAGGCATCTTAAGGATGACTTCTTTCACTTGATCACAGGTCACTGTTTGGAAATTAACAAATCTAGTTCCGACAAAGCTCTCTGCGTGATCATGATCGGACGGGGAAGAACATAGACAGAACATTACTTCTTAATGGAAAGACTTTAATAATTTATTAGGGTATAAGTGTGGGAATCTGATATGCTTAATTTGAATATGATTGGATGGCCGAGACAGACATTTGTTTTTATTTTATTTTTCATGCCTTGATTGATTTTATTCTACTTTTCCATTATTTTGTTCTATTCGCACCCCCATGTAATCTAAGCTATGTAAGCCAATGAAATTAAAACAGTTCAGTGTTCAGTGTTTCTCTCTCTCTCTCTCCTCTCTCTCTCTCTCTCTCTCTCTCTCTCTCTCTCTCTCTCTCTCTCTCTCTCTCTCTCTCTCTCTCTCTCTCTAATCAAAAAGTGTAATTATTCTGTAAAGCTGGATAAGGATGTCTGAAACCTACATTTTTTAAAAAACTGGAGAGAGAGAGAGAGAGAGAGAGAGAGAGAGAGAGAGAGAGAGAGAGAGAGAGAGAGAGAGAGAGAGAGAGAGAGAGAGAGAGAGTTTTTGACCATAGAGGGAGGGTGGGAATAGAACTGTAGACATCTATTTCGTTTTCAATGACAAACTACGAGCCTCGACCCAAACATCGGTGGACTCAAACCACGTTGCCAACCGCACGAGGAGTTATTTTTATCCACCAATCGAATATAGCGGTTGAATAATGTATGGAAGTTCGTCGGTTCGTGAGAAAGTGGTCTGGCACTCTTGTTCGTTACCATTAATGAAAGAGAGAGAGAGAGAGAGAGAGAGAGAGAGAGAGAGAGAGAGAGAGAGAGAGAGAGAGAGAGAGAGAGAGAGAGAGAGACACAGAGAGAGACACAGAGAGAGAGACAGAGAGAAAAACCAGAGACAGAGAAAGAGAAAAATAAACAGAAAATGAATGAACGAACGAACGAACGAAATGTTATTTATTCAGGGTAATGAGATCAGCAAATTAGAAACATCTTTTTTTCACTCAGCCCTGAAGCAAACAACAAAGAAAACAAGCAAACAAAAGACATTAAGAAAAGAAAGGAATATAAGAAAATAATCAAATCATCAAAAAACCAAGAACATTGTGTACATCCATAGCCAGCAAGGCAAAGGGGCGTTGAGGAATGTGGAGATTGAAACAGGATACACTACAATTGTGTACATCCATAGCCAGCAAGGCAAAGGGGCGTTGAGGAATGTGGAGATTGAAACAGGATACACTACAATTGTGTACATCCATAGCCAGCAAGGCAAAGGGGAGTTGGGGAATGGGGACATTGAAACAGGATACACTACAATTGTGTACATCCATAGCCAGCAAGGCAAAGGGGAGTTGTGGAATGTGGAGATTGAAACAGGATACACTACAATTGTGTACATCCATAGCCAGCAAGGCAAAAGGGAGTTGTGGAATGTGGAGATTGAAACAGGATACACTACAATTGTGTACATCCATAGCCAGCAAGGCAAAGGGGAGTTGGGGAATGGGGACATTGAAACAGGATACACTACAATTGTGTACATCCATAGCCAGCAAGGCAGAGGGGAGTTGGGGAATGTGGAGATTGAAACAGGATACACTACAATTGTGTACATCCATAGCCAGCAAGGCAAAAGGGAGTTGTGGAATGTGGAGATTGAAACAGGATACACTACAATTGTGTACATCCATA
>CM065706.1:70000-75000 GCA_017654935.2 Phymorhynchus buccinoides | reverse complement strand
CTCCCAGCAAGAACAGAGCAACACAAGTCTAGAACTACAGTGAAAAGAAGACCAGTATAATTATTACAGGCTGAAACTTTGCTGTCCAAATATAGCCCTTTCTCCGCAAAACAACAATAACTTTTTCTTCTCTTCACTCCAGATATCCGTTACGTACCGGTATGCCCCCGTCTCTATGTGTCCCCAAATTCGTCCCTGTGTGTGTCCCCGTCTATATGTGTCCCCGTCTCTATGTGTCCCCCGTCTCTATGTGTCCCCCGTCTCTATGTGTCCTCGTCTCTATGCGTCCCCCGTCTCTATGTGTCCCCGTCTCTATGTGTCCCCCGTCTCTATGCGTCCCCCGTATCTTTGTTTCCCTGTCTCTATGTGTCCCCGTCTCTATGTGTCCCCCCGTCTCTATGTGTCCCCGTCTCTATGTGTCCCCGTCTCTATGTGTCCTCGTCTCTATGTGTTCCCCGTCTCTATGTGTCCTCGTCTCTATGCGTCCCCCGTCTCTATGTGTCCTCGTCTCTATGCGTCCCCCGTCTCTATGTGTCCCCGTCTCTATGCGTCCCCCGTATCTTTGTTTCCCTGTCTCTATGTGTCCCCGTCTCTAAGTGTCCCCCGTATCTTTGTGTCCCCGTCTCTATGTGTCCCCCCGTCTCTATGTGTCCCCCCGTCTCTATGTGTCCCCGTCTCTATGTGTCCCCCGTCTCTATGTGTCCCCGTCTCTATGTGTCCCCGTGTCTTTGTGTCCCCGTCTCTATGTGTCCCCGTATCTTTGTGTCCCCGTCTCTATGTGTCCCCCGTATCTGTGTGTCCCCGTCTCTATGTGTCCCCCGTATCTTTGTGTCCCCGTCTCTATGTGTCCCCCGTATCTTTGTGTCCCCGTCTCTATGTGTCCCCCGTATCTTTGTGTCCCCGTCTCTATGTGTCCCCCGTATCTTTGTGTCCCCGTCTCTATGTGTCCCCCGTATCTTTGTGTCCCCGTCTCTATGTGTCCCCCGTATCTTTGTGTCCCCGTCTCTATGTGTCCCCCGTATCTTTGTGTCCCCGTCTCTATGTGTCCCCCGTATCTTTGTGTCCCCGTCTCTATGTGTCCCCCGTATCTTTGTGTCCCCGTCTCTATGTGTCCCCCCGTATCTTTGTGTCCCCGTCTCTATGTGTCCCCCGTATCTTTGTGTCCCCGTCTCTATGCGTCCCCCGTATCTTTGTTTCCCCCGTCTCTATGTGTCCCCGTCTCTATGCGTCCCCCGTATCTTTGTTTCCCCGTCTCTATGCGTCCCCCGTATCTTTGTTTCCCCGTCTCTATGTGTCCTCGTCTCTATGTGTCCCCGTCTCTATGTGTCCCCCGTATCTTTGTGTCCCCGTCTCTATATGTCCCCCCCGTCTCTATGTGTCCCCGTCTCTTTGTGTCCCCGTCTCTATGTGTCCCCCGTATCTTTGTGTCCCCGTCTCTATGTGTCCCCCGTATCTTTGTGTCCCCGTCTCTATGCGTCCCCCGTATCTTTGTGTCCCCGTCTCTAAGTGTCCCTCGTATCTTTGCTTCCCCGTCTCTATGTGTCCCCCGTATCTTTGTGTCCCCGTCTCTATGCGTCCCCGTATCTTTGTGTCCCCGTCTCTATGCGTCCCCCGTATCTTTGTGTCCCCGTCTCTAAGTGTCCCCCGTATCTTTGTGTCCCCGTCTCTATGCGTCCCCCGTATCTTTGTTTCCCCGTCTCTAAGTGTCCCCCGTATCTTTGTGTCCCCGTCTCTAAGTGTCCCCCGTATCTTTGTGTCCCCGTCTCTAAGTGTCCCTCGTATCTTTGCTTCCCCGTCTCTATGCGTCCCCCGTATCTTTGTGTCCCCGTCTCTATGTGTCCCCAATTTCGTCTCTATGTCCCCGTCCCTATGTGTCCCCATCTCTATGTGTCCCCGTCTCTATGTGTCCCCATCTCTATGTGTCCCCGTCCCTATGTGTCCCCCATCTCTATGTGTCCCCGTCTCTATGTGTCCCCAATTTCGTCTCTATGTGTCCCCGTCCCTATGTGTCCCCCCCCGTCTCTATGTGTCCCCGTCTCTATGTGTCCCCCATCTCTATGTGTCCCCGTCTCTATGTGTCCCCAATTCGTCTCTATATGTCCCCGTCCCTATGAGTCCCCCGTCTCTATGTGTCCCCGTCTCTGTCTCTTCGTTTAACCTTACCCGAATCCAAGAAGGCACATATGGACAGGGACACATAGAGACGGGGGCACATAGAGACGAGGGCACATAGAGACAGGGCCATATAGAGACAGGGACACATAGAGACGGGGGCACAGTGAGGGTCACACATAGAGACGGGGGCACGATGAGGGTGACACATAGAGACGGGGACACATAGATGAGGGGTGACACATAGAGACGGGGGCACATAGAGACGGGGACACAGTGAGGGTGACACATAGAGACGGGGACACAATGAGGGTGACACATAGAGACGGGGACACAGTGAGGGTGACACATAGAGACGGGGACACAGTGTGGGCGACACATAGACACGGGGCACATAATGAGGGTGACACATAGAGACGGGGGCACACAGTGAGGGTGACACATAGAGACGGGGGCACAATGAGGGTGACACATAGAGACGGGGGCACAATGAGGGTGACACATAGAGACAGGGGCACATACTGAGGGTGACACATAGAGACAGGGGCACACACAAGTGAGGGTGACACATAGAGACAGGGGCACACACTGAGGGTGACACATAGAGACGGGGGCACAATGAGGGTGACACATAGAGACGGGGACACAATGAGGGTGACACATAGAGACGGGGGGCACATGTGTGGGTGACACATAGAGACAGGGGCACATAATGAGGGTGACACATAGAGACGGGGGGCACAGTGTGGGTGACACATAGAGACAGGGGCACATAATGAGGGTGACACATAGAGACAGGGGCACATAATGAGGGTGACACATAGAGACGGGGGCACAGTGAGGGTGACACATAGAGACAGGGGCACATAATGAGGGTGACACATAGAGACGGGGCACACAGTGAGGGTGAGACGGGTGACACATAGAGACAGGGGCACATAATGAGGGTGACACATAGAGACGGGGGCACAGTGAGGGTGACACATAGAGACAGGGGCACATAATGAGGGTGACACATAGAGACAGGGGACATAATGAGGGTGACACATAGAGACGGGGGCACAATGAGGGTGACACATAGAGACGGGGGCACAGTGTGGGTGACACATAGAGACAGGGGCACATAATGAGGGTGACACATAGAGACGGGGGCACAGTGTGGGTGACACATAGAGACAGGGGCACATAATGAGGGTGACACATAGAGACAGGGGCACATAAAGACGGGTGACACATAGAGACAGGGGCACAATGTGGGTGACACATAGAGACAGGGGCACATAATGAGGGTGACACATAGAGACGGGGCACAATGAGGGTGACACATAGAGACAGGGGCACAATGAGGGTGACACATAGAGACGGAGACACAATGTGGGTGACACATAGAGACAAGGACACATAGAGATGGGGACACATAGAGACAGGGGACACAATGAGGGTGACACATAGAGACGGGGGCACAATGAGGGTGACACAATAGAGACGGGGGCACAATGAGGGTGACACATAGAGACGGGGGCACAATGAGGGTGACACATAGAGACGGGGGCACAATGAGGGTGACACATAGAGACGGGGACATAAAGATGGGGGCACATAGACACGGACGCATAGAGACGGGGGCACAACGGTTTGATCCTCCAGTGATAAGACAAGAAGCCAAATTACATAAACTAGCGCAACGCCCCGTACCGGTAACGCCTAGTACAGGTAGCGCCAAGTACCGGTAACGCTGAGTACCAGTTTCGCCGGGTCCGTGAAATATTATATTTTTACTTTTGTGGCTGAAAACCCAATTTTTAGACCCCTACCACTTTCAAGGCCTACCGATCTCCATGACCTTGACGTTGACCTTGATCAGTATGCAATGATCAGAACAAACATATGCCAAAGCACCTACATGCCAAGATTGAAGTCCCTAAGACCAACGGTGTGGACGTTACATCCCCTTAAAGATTTTCGGTTGTGAAGGTCATACGCCAAGGTGAAGATCACGACGGCGATAATTTATGTGCGGATGCCTTCCTCTCATGGTGACACGCCACCACACAAAATTGGAAACGATTCGGTGAAGCGGTTCAGAAGATATGCGTGGGGCAGAAAACTCCAATTATTAGACCCATACCACTTTCAAGGCATACCGATCTCCCTGACCTTGACGTTGACCTTCATGAGTATGCCATCATCAGAACGGCCATAAGCGAAAGTACCTCCATGCCAAGTTTCATGACTCCAGGACCTGCGGTGTGGAAGTTATGGCCCCTTAACGATTTTGGGTTTTCAAGGTCATATGCCAAGGTCAAGGTCAGAGCGGCGAAAAGTTTTGTGCGGATGCCTTCCTCTCATAGGGACACACCACCACACAAAATTTGAAGTGATTCGGTCAAGCGGTTCAGGAGATCCTTAGGACAGACAGAAAAGAACAACAAACAAACAAACAAAGGAAACAAACCTGAATTAAAACTTACTCCTTTGCGATCGTAGATTGGCAAAGGACAAAAACAGAAAAACGAACTGAAAGCCAACTTAGTTCGGCCTTTTGGCATGTGGGGCATTTGTAAATACAAAGATTGTGGGAACAATACTGGAGGCAATGCCCGGAGGCAGTGCTAAACCAGTAAAGTCCCGATTTTTTTAATAATACAGATACCTGTAGTGTCATCCCGTTGTAATCTCCACCGGCCCCCCCCCCCCCCACCATCCCTCCACCCACCCACCCACCCCCTACCCCACCCATAACCAGCTCCGCTGACCTACTCGTCACCCCAGCACGTGTGAACCACGGTCTCATGCATGCAGCAGTCCCCCCCCCCCCCCCTTTAATAACAGCACGTTTTGACAGATCCCGTTTGGCCTAGTTAGCGAAACTGTAAATTGGTGCATAT
>CM065706.1:60000-62500 GCA_017654935.2 Phymorhynchus buccinoides | reverse complement strand
CAGTCAACACCTCTGGCATTGTGTTCAGTACTCACCCTGGGAGAATCATAGCTGCTGTCTCTGGCACCATGAGGTGGGCACAAGGCACAGTCAACACCTCTGGCATTGTGTTCAGTACTCACCCTGGGAGAATCATTGCTGCTGTCTCTGGCACCATGAGGTGGGCACAAGGCACAGTCAACACCTCTGGCATTGTGTTCAGTACTCACCCTGGGATAATCATTGCTGCTGTCTCTGGCACCATGAGGTGGGCACAAGGCACAGTCAACACCTCTGGCATTGTGTTCAGTACTCACCCTGGGAGAATCATAGCTGCTGTCTCTGGCACCATGAGGTGGGCACAATGCACAGTCAACACCTCTGGCATTGTGTTCAGTACTCACCCTGGGAGAATCATTGCTGCTGTCTCTGGCACCATGAGGTGGGCACAAGGCACAGTCAACACCTCTGGCATTGTGTTCAGTACTCACCCTGGGAGAATCATAGCTGCTGTCTCTGGCACCATGAGGGAATGGTGGGCACAAGGCACAGTCAACACCTCTGGCATTGTGATCAGTACTCACCCTGGGAGAATCATTGCTGCTGGTGCTGGCTGTCTCTGGCACCATGAGGGAATGGTGAGCAGACGGCACAGTCAACACCTCTGGCATTGCGCTACTGCTGCTGCTGCTGCTGCTGGTGGTACCGTTCTTTCCTCGCTGCGCCAGCCTGGAACTACTGACCACTCGATGGATGACCACTACTACTGTCCCAAACACGCCACAGAAGGTGACCACTCGATGGATGACCACTACTACTGTCCCAAACACGCCACAGAAGGTGACCACTCGATGACCGATACTGTCCCTAACACAGCACACTACAATGGGGAATTGGACAGAGAGAGAGGGTTTATCCGTGTGGCTCCCTTCAAGGTCTTGGTCCAGACTGTCCCTGCGCCGACTACACAACGGGGGAAAGGAAAGCGTGAGTGGGTTATCCGGGTGTATCCCTTCAAGGTCTAGGTCCAGACTGTCGAAGGAAAATGGGAGAAAGGGAGAGAGGAGGTTGTCTACCCTTTGGAAGATTGTGGTCCAGGGGAATGTTCAATCCACGCTATCTCAAGCCACACGTTGACATGAAAAGGACAAAGGATTGACGTTTTGGTCCTTGTTTGTCCTTCAACAATTTATATCGATACGAAGGCAGACCGAAACGAAAGATGTCAGAAATTGTCCCAGTATCTTTGTACCCGCTCTAATCTTGATGCACAGGTGCTAATCTCTAACCATACCGTATGCTGGAAATACGAGAGGGAAGGATATTTATTTGTCAGTACTCCCTTGAAGCGTGGTCTATGGACAACCCCCCAGTGAGATGGGGACTGACGGGTTGTTCCTCTTTCACTTCTTACCCTCTTCTACTTTGTAGCTCGTCTTTTGATTAAATGCCCCACATGGACTAAGTGTAGACCATGGGGACGTAAAACATAGATTTCGTTTATTGACTAGACCCCCATTGAAGTTTGACTCACCGTAGTCTATATTTAGTTCTCAAATACGGATTTCTGGATTGGTGATGTAACTTGCCCTGTATTCTTTCGAGGATATTAATTTCCATCCATTCTTCTGCATTACGCGAACCTCTTTGGATCCTACATATATGCTACTCAGTACCAACCCTGACCGAACAGAAAAGACACAGGATACGAAATGCGCTTGACGAACACGAATAGGCCTACAATCAATGCATGCAGCCTCCTCTCAACTGAAACAATATCACATTTGTTTTGGCGTTTGGTATGCATGGGAAACCTTCCTAATAAAAGGGTTCAGATAACAACAAAATGCTAACGCGCCAAAAACTAAATGCTTCTTCTTCATCATCATCTTCGTCGTCGTCTTCTTCTTCTATATCTTCTTCTTCTTCTTCTTTCTAATGCTCTTCAAACAAGATTAAAGATCGAAGCTCGTTTATTTCCAATTAATCTAACGACTAATGTTCTCGCTTATTTCAGACTAAGAAGTGTCGATGGCGGTTACAGGTGTAACGAGTTTTCCAGCCACCTTCAGGAACCAGACATGAAAAACAACATCAAAGCGCAGATAACCCACCTACACCATATGATTATGGCTTAAACAATCAACTGTCAGAAAATTGATAGCCGATAATCTACACTATGCCGTACACACGCAACTTTAGAAAATTAGTCAATAATGCGTGAAATATATACCCCCTCTTGTTCACGACCTTCAATCTAAAAGTCTGCTTCTTTCAGCTTTATAAAAATAATCAAAGGCTGATCCTAACCCTATATCTTTCCCGCGAATGGCAGAATGTTGCTTCTCACTGAAACGTTTCTACGAGACAATGTCAGGGGGGGGGGGGGGGGGGGGGGGGGGGGAGATAAAGTGCAAGTTAGCCACGTGTTTACACACATTCTTTTCACCAAACCAGTCTATGCACCTTCTAAAATCCACCACAGATTCATGCTCTGACAGTTTGAATGTTACAGTCTATG
>CM065706.1:45000-55000 GCA_017654935.2 Phymorhynchus buccinoides | reverse complement strand
CCTAATAATCCTAACCTTTAGCCGAGTCAAGGTAAGCAGCAAACTGATCCTAATAATCCTAACCTTTAGCCGAGTCAAGGTAAGCAGCAAACTGATCCTAATAATCCTAACCTTTAGCCGAGTCAAGGTAAGCAGCAAACTGATCCTAATAATCCTAACCTTTAGCCGAGTCAAGGTAAGCAGCAAACTGATCCTAATAATCCTAACCTTTAGCCGAGTCAAGGTAAGCAGCAAACTGATCCTAATAATCCTAACCTTTAGCCGAGTCAAGGTAAGCAGCAAACTGATCCTAATAATCCTAACCTTTAGCCGAGTCAAGGTAAGCAGCAAACTGATCCTAATAATCCTAACCTTTAGCCGAGTCAAGGTAAGCAGCAAACTGATCCTAATAATCCTAACCTTTAGCCGAGTCAAGGTAAGCAGCAAACTGATCCTAATAATCCTAACCTTTAGCCGAGTCAAGGTAAGCAGCAAACTGATCCTAATAATCCTAACCTTTAGCCGAGTCAAGGTAAGCAGCAAACTGATCCTAATAATCCTAACCTTTAGCCGAGTCAAGGTAAGCAGCAAACTGATCCTAATAATCCTAACCTTTAGCCGAGTCAAGGTAAGCAGCAAACTGATTCTAATAATCCTAACATTTAGCCGAGTCAGGGTAAGCAGCAAACTGATCCTAATAATCCTAACCTTTAGCCGAGTCAGGGCAAAGCTAAGCAGCAAACTGATTCTAATAATCCTAACCTTTAACCGAGTCAGGGTAAGCAGCAAACTAATCCTAATAATCCTAACCGTTAGCCGAGTCAGGGCAAAGCTAAGCAGCAAACTGATCCTAATAATCCTAACCTTTAGCCGAGTCAAGGTAAGCAGCAAACTGATCCTAATAATCCTAACCTTTAGCCGAGTCAGGGCAAAGTTAGCCAGCAAACTGATGCCCAGTGTACTTTTTAGAGGTGTGTGTGTGTGTGTGTGTGTGTGTGTGTGTGTGTGTGTGTGTGTGTGTGTGCGTGTGTGTGTGTGTGTGCGTGCGTGCGTGCGTGCGTGCGTGCGTGCGTGCGTGCGTGCGTGCGTGTGTGTGTGTGCGTGCGTGTGCGTGTGTGTGTGATTATGTGTTTGATAACTATGTTTTATGTCATTTACACGTGCTTTTGTTATTTTACAATTGTCTCTTCTGTTAGGTCATAACAATGTCTTATTTTGTCTTCATTTTTATGTGCATGCCGAAAAACAAATGTCTTCACTTGTTTGGAGACAATAAAATTGTTGAATTGAATTGATTCTAATAATCCTAACCATTAGCCGAGTCAGGGCAAAGTTAACCAGCAAACTGATTCTAATACTCCTAACCTTTAGCCGAGTCAGGGCAAAGCTAAGCAGCAAATTGATTCTAATAATCCTAACCTTTAGCCGAGTCAGGGCAATGCTAAGCAGCAAACTGATTCTAATAATCCTAACCCTTAGCTGAGTCAGGGCAAAGCTAAGTAGCAAACTGATTCTAATAATCCTAACCTTTAGCCGAGTCAGAGCAAAGTTAAACAGCAAACTGATTCGAATAATCCTAACCTTTAGCCGAGTCAAGGTAAACAGCAAACTGATCCTAATAATCCTAACCTTTAGCCGAGTCAGGGCACAAGTTGTTGGTAATCCGTGTTCTGAATAATGGTGATGGATTTAGGATTTAGCCCATGTTTAACTCAGTGCATGATGACCAAATATTCCTCAGTCTTGAAGTGTCAAACTTTTAGAATGATTAAAATTAATACGAAAACGTTAGCTCCTATAAAAGCATAACACACAGGAAGACTCACTCTCCTCGATAGACCTTACGCATTATAAAACGGCTTCAAATTCATTGACGTCACTGAGATATATAATGCGATTTCAATCTTCTTCTTCCGGGCATCCACGTCACTCAACCTATTGTGGGGGTTGTCTTCAATAGGCCCTACCAATACCATAGCATCCACGTCACTCAACCTATTGTGGGGGTTGTCTTCAACATAGGCCCTACCAATACCATAGCAACAACGTCACTCAACCTATTGTGGGGGATTGTCTTCAATAGGCCCTACCATAGCAACAACGCCCTTACAACGCATTGACACACTGATGCATGCTTAAACACGCGTACTAACACGTGTATAAAAGAGTGAAGGAATGGTCTCAGCTGTAGTTTATGCACACTTTACAAAATGTTAGCATTGAACACTGTTCCCTGACGGAGCAACAGTCTGTCAGTTGGGGGACAGGGGTAGAGTTAGGGTCATGTCAGCCCAGGATTATTTTCATATAACTGAAAACAAGGCAGATTGAGATTGAGGGTGGTAAACACGACGGGGGGAGGTGGGGGGGACTTAAGTACAACATTGCTGGTACAAAATCTTCTTCACATTGCATCAACATGGGGAGGTGGTGGGGGGACTTAAGTACAACATTGCTGGTACAAAATATCCTTCACATTGCATCAACATGGGGAGGTGGGGGGGACTTAAGTACAGCATTGCTGGTACAAAATCTCCTTCACATTGCATCAACATGGGGAGGTGGGGGGGACTTAAGTACAACATTGCTGGTACAAAATATCCTTCACATTGCATCAACATGGGGAGGTGGGGGGGACTTAAGTACAGCATTGCTGGTACAAAATCTCCTTCACATTGCATCAACATGGGGAGGTGGGGGGGACTTAAGTACAGCATTGCTGGTACAAAATCTCCTTCACATTGCATCAACATGGGGAGGTGGGGGGGACTTAAGTACAGCATTGCTGGTACAAAATCTCCTTCACATTGCATCAACATGGGGAGGTGGGGGGGACTTAAGTACAACATTGCTGGTACAAAATATCCTTCACATTGCATCAACATGGGGAGGTGGGGGGGACTTAAGTACAGCATTGCTGGTACAAAATCTCCTTCACATTGCATCAACATGGGGAGGTGGTGGGGGGACTTAAGTACAACATTGCTGGTACAAAATCTCCTTCACATTGCATCAACATGGGGAGGTGGTGGGGGGACTTAAGTACAACATTGCTGGTACAAAATCTCCTTCACATTGCATCAACATGGGGAGGTGGGGGGGACTTAAGTACAGCATTGCTGGTACAAAATCTCCTTCACATTGCATCAACATGGGGAGGTGGGGGGGGACTTAAGTACAGCATTGCTGGTACAAAATCTCCTTCACATTGCATCAACATGGGGAGGTGGGGGGGACTTAAGTACAACATTGCTGGTACAAAATCTCCTTCACATTGCATCAACATGGGGAGGTGGGGGGGACTTAAGTACAGCATTGCTGGTACAAAATCTCCTTCACATTGCATCAACATGGGGAGGTGGGGAGGGGGGGGACTTAAGTACAGCATTGCTGGTACAAAATCTCCTTCACATTGCATCAACATGGGGAGGTGGGGGGGACTTAAGTACAACATTGCTGGTACAAAATCTCCTTCACATTGCATCAACATGGGGAGGTGGTGGGGGGACTTAAGTACAACATTGCTGGTACAAAATCTCCTTCACATTGCATCAACATGGGGAGGTGGGGGGGGACTTAAGTACAACATTGCTGGTACAAAATCTCCTTCACATTGCATCAACATGGGGAGGTGGTGGGGGGACTTAAGTACAACATTGCTGGTACAAAATCTCCTTCACATTGCATCAACATGGGGAGGGGGCTACCGTCAATATCAAAACACTTTCGTAATTTCACTTGTGAAACTCTAAACCGTTGATAGTAGGTATGTAAAGGGCGTGACTTAAATGTTTGGGAGATTGAATTCAAACCAATTCGACATTGAATTCAAACCAATACCACACTGAACTCAAACCAATTCCATACTGAATTCAAACCAACTCGAGATAGAATAGATATAATTCTTACCCATTTCGACACTGAATTCAAACCAATTCCTACTGATTAATTTTCAAACCAATTCCATACTGAATTCAAACCAACTCGAGATATAATTCAAACCAGTTCGGTTGAACAAATCCTAAAACTTAAATGCACACGTACCCACACACACCTACCGAACTAAACTAACACACTGGAGCACCACAACGAAACGGTGAATGTTTCCCTACTTTCGTGCTGTTCTAACAAAAACAAGGTGGCCTTTTCTGAGAGGCAAGAAGGCAAAGAAATGATAGACAGGAGACGATACGAGGTCTTTCTTCTTGGCCTTCCTACCTACTCCTTGCAGTCTATTTTTGCACGTGCTGCGTATGTGTAGTCTGTGAGTGTGTGTGCGTGTGTGTGTGGGTGTGTGCCAAGCGCGCGCACGTGCTTGCTTACTTTACGCGCGCGCCAGTGTGTGTGTGTGTGTGTGTGCCAGATGCTGGAAGTTGTCTAACCAATACCCACACACAGTACAGTAGCATAGTTGCTTTATGGTTGCCACTGGCACACACCACACTTTTTCATTAGGCCTTGTAGATATAATACTCCCTCAGGTCTGCTAGTCTGCCCGCTGTCTCTCTCTCTCTCTCTCTCTCTCTCCCTCTCTCTGTCTCTCTCTCTTTGTTTCTGTCTCTCCCTCTCTCTGTCTCTCTCTCTCTCTCCCTCGTGAAAGAGGTGTTTTTCATTTATTTATTTGTTTATTTGGTTGGTTAGTTTTCTATTTTGTTTGTTTTTATTGCTGATGTTGATGCTCTGACTACCATGTCGTTGCTATATTACTGTTAGTTGTTGTTTTTTTGTTGGCGATTTTGTAGTAGTTATGTATTCCATGCTTAGAACCAAGGACAGAATGGAAGACTAGGCCCAGCCTAAATTCTTTTCCTTGTAAAATAAAGTTTCTGAGTCGGAGTCTCTCTCTCTCTCTCTCTCTCTCTCTCTCTCTCTCTCTCTCTCTCTCTCTCTCTCTCTCTCTCTCTCTCTCTCTCTCTCTCTCTCTCTCTCTCTCTCTCTCTCTCCCTTTTCTCTCTCTCTCTCTTTGCTTCTCTCTCTCTCCCGCTCCCTCTCTCTGTCTCTCTCTCTCTTGTTTCTCTCTCTCTCTCTCTCTCTCTCTCTCTCTCTCTCTCTCTCTCTCTCTCTCTCTCTCTCTCTCTCTCTCTCTCTCTTTCTCTTATCTCTCTCTCTCTCTCTCTCTCTCTCTCTCTCTCTCTCTCTCTCTCTTTGTTTCTCTCTCTCTCTCTCTCTCCCTCTCTCTCTCTCTCTCCCTTTTCTCTCTCGCTCTCCTTTTGTTTCTCTCTCTCTCTCCCTCCCTATGTCTCTCTCTCTCTTTGTTTCTATCTTCCCCTCTCTCTCTCTCTCTCTTTCTCTTTCTTTCTCTCTCTCTCTCTCTCTCTCTCTCTCTCTCTCTCTCTCTCTCTCTCTCTCTCTCTCTCTCTCTCTCTCCATTTTGTACTTTAGGCCTACCCTCAAATCCTTTTTTTCTCTCCACAATTCCCCTCACCTTCCCCTCGGAGCTTCCATGCCTACCAATCCTCCGAGTAGCGGTAGGCTAGTGCACATGCACTGATTCACTTCTGAAACCCGTCAGTGATCAGAACTAATGACTCTGTTGACGTGTCCATCGTCCATAATGGCGACACCGGCCCGGGTGAGCAGCTTTGTGAGCTGGAGTTAGCCTGAGACTCCAGTTGGGTAACGAGCGTAGAGCTGGACTTGGTGCTGGAGGAGGCTTAACCCTGTCTGATTGGAGTTGTTGAGGTCAGCTGCTGTCCTTAGATGTCGCCTGATGGGGCTGGTCGGGGTTATCTGGTCAGTAAGGACGTGCCTGGCAAGGTACTGGTTCACCCGTGTGCTGGTCCTTCTGTGTCTCCCTGACTGTCGCCTGATGGGGCTGGTCAGGGTTATCTGGTCAGTAAGGGCGTGCCTGGCAAGGTACTGGTTCACCCGTGTTGTGGTCCTTCTGTGTCTCCCTGACTGTCGCCTGATGGGGCTGGTCAGGGTTATCTGGTCAGTAAGGACGTGCCTGGAAAGGTACTGGTTCACCCGTGTGCTGGTCCTTCTGTGTCTCCCTGACTGTCGCCTGATGTGGCTGGTCAGGGTTATCTGGTCAGTAAGGACGTGCCTGGCAAGGTACTGGTTTACCCGTGTGCTGGTCCTTCTGTGTCTCCCTGACTGTCGCCTGATGTGGCTGGTCGGGGTTATCTGGTCAGTAAGGACGTGCCTGGCAAGGTACTGGTTCACCCGTGTGCTGGTCCTTCTGTGTCTCCCTGACTGTCGCCTGATGTGGCTGGTCGGGGTTATCTGGTCAGTAAGGACGTGCCTGGCAAGGTACTGGTTCACCCGTGTGCTGGTCCTTCTGTGTCTCCCTGACTGTCGCCTGATGTGGCTGGTCGGGGTTATCTGGTCAGTAAGGGACGTGCCTGGCAAGGTACTGGTTCACCCGTGTGCTGGTCCTTCTGTGTCTCCCTGACTGTCGCCTGATGTGGCTGGTCGGGGTTATCTGGTCAGTAAGGACGTGCCTGGCAAGGTACTGGTTCACCCGTGTGCTGGTCCTTCTGTGTCTCCCTGACTGTCGCCTGATGTGGCTGGTCGGGGTTATCTGGTCAGTAAGGACGTGCCTGGCAAGGTACTGGTTCACCCGTGTGCTGGTCCTTCTGTGTCTCCCTGACTGTCGCCTGATGTGGCTGGTCGGGGTTATCTGGTCAGTAAGGACGTGCCTGGCAAGGTACTGGTTCACCCGTGTGCTGGTCCTTCTGTGTCTCCCTGACTGTCGCCTGATGTGGCTGGTCGGGGTTATCTGGTCAGTAAGGACGTGCCTGGCAAGGTACTGGTTCACCCGTGTGCTGGTCCTTCTGTGTCTCCATGACTGTCGCCTGATGTGGCTGGTCGGGGTTATCTGGTCAGTAAGGACGTGCCTGGCAAGGTACTGGTTCACCCGTGTGCTGGTCCTTCTGTGTCTCCCTGACTGTCGCCTGATGGGGCTGGTCGGGGTTATCTGGTCAGTAAGGACGTGCCTGGCAAGGTACTGGTTCACCCGTGTGGTTGTCTTTCTGGGTCTCCCTGACTGTCGCCTTGCCTGGGCTTGGCTGGTGGTCTGGAACCACTGTTTCAGCCTGGTTATGACTGATGATGGGGGAGTTTAAAGTCGGTGACCCAATGTCAGCACAGCTACACCCTCCACCAGCCATGCCGGGGCTCTCCCTAGATCCGAAAGGCTCATTTTTCACTGCACAACCATCGTGATTCAGCGATTAATTGCACCATGTCATTGGCTAAAATTTGGTTCGTTTGTGAGTTGTACTCATTATCAAAGTCCCCGACTACCATGTGCTGAGTACAGTTTTGCTCAATCCATTCTGTGGAAACAAAATGCTGATGCACTAAATCTGTGACACTTTGGGGGACTTGTGGCGCCTTTTCAACCGACATTTCCATAGCAACCAACAGCAAGGCTTGTAACCATTCGGTGCAAGCCCATGCCACCTAGTACAGTACACCCCGCTTATAGTAAAGTGCAGGGAAGCAAGGCTTGTAACCATTCGGTGCAAGCCCATGCCACCTAGTACAGTACACCCCGATTATAGTAAAGTGCAGGGGAGCAAGGCTTGTAACCATTCGGTGCAAGCCCATGCCACCTAGTACAGTACACCCCGCTTATAGTAAAATGCAGGGGAGCAAGGCTTGTAACCATTCGGTGCAAGCCCATGCCACCTAGTACAGTACACCCCGCTTATAGTAAAGTGCAGGGGAGCAAGGCTTGTAACCATTCGGTGCAAGCCCATGCCACCTAGTACAGTACACCCCGCTTATAGTAAAGTGCAGGGGAGCAAGGCTTGTAACCATTCGGTGCAAGCCCATGCCACCTAGTACAGTACACCCCGCTTATAGTAAAGTGCAGGGGAGCAAGGTTTGTAACCATTCGGTGCAAGCCCATGCCACCTAGTACAGTACACCCCGCTTATAGTAAAGTGCAGGGGAGCAAGGCTTGTAACCATTCGGTGCAAGCCCATGCCACCTAGTACACCACTGCAAGCTTTGGCGTTTCTGGTTGTGAAGTGTTGTAAAGCTACAAGCGAATAAGTAAAGCACGTGCGTTGTGCAAGTGTTCCCTAACTTTTTGTGCGCAGTCAGTGTTGCTGGATAGTCTACGAAGATTCGCGTGTGTGTGGGCTCACTCGCTAAAATTGGGCCAAATATGCCTACAAGCGTAGGATGATAACTGTCTATGAATCTGGAGTTAACAAAGACTGCCAAGAAACAAAATACTAAAGATGAAAATGGCGGTGTACTTCTGATAACCTCGTTTTCTGCTACCGACTGCATTTGTCAGACGTATGAAACGCTTGAAAACAATCAATGCTCAACCTATTAAGCCTAAGCGTATCATAGCAGCTATCGCGTTTAGCTACGTGCGTGTGCTCGCGAACTTTTGTTTTCTGGCGTATTTTTGCATCGACCCTGAGTAGAATGTAGGCAGTCGTAATAATGTTAGTTTTAAAAGGTTCTCAAAAATCAATGTGTAAAGCAGCGTAAAAGCGCCACATGCGCGTTAAATCGTTTGGGGATTCGACGTGATTGGGCCACGTGTGTGTGTGTGTGTGTGTGCGTGTGTACGTGCACGCATATGTATGTATGTGTGTGTATGTGTCCTGTGTGCATACGTACGCGCCTACATGTCTTTGTGTATAATAAAAATAAAACAATACATAGTATTTATATAGCGTCTTTCTTTAGAATTAAACTTCAAGGCGGTAAAGGTCGAGATGTGCCACCCCCCCTACATTTCTCGGTTAATTGTATTTGTCCGTTTTTGCCTTTCTTACCATACATAAAGCTGTATTTTAGGAACATGTTTAGCTAATAACCTTTTTGGAATACTAACCCTATCCCTAACCCTAGCCCTAACCCTAACCCTACCCCCCACCCTATAAGACGGAAAAACGCAACGAACCACAACTGTGACAAATCGCGGTGTACTGCAGTACCTAGTGGGGGGTAGGGTTAGGGTGAGGGCTAGGGTTAGGGCTAGGGTTAGTATTCCAAAAAGGTCATTAGCTAAACATGTTCCTAAAATACAGCTTTATGTATGGTAAGAAAGGCAAAAATGTAACCCCAAGATATTTAGCTGATGATTTAAAGGGAACAGTGTTACCTCCAATGTCTGCTGACTCACTGTCGATTGTATGACAGGTGCGTGTGCATGAGTATACCTTACTCACGTTGACTTGATTGTGTTCTGGCATTATGCACATAGTGGTCAGAATGCTCATCCTCATTGACAATGATTGTGTTCTGGCATTATGAACATAGTGGTCAGAATGCTCATCCTCATTGACAATGATTGTGTTCTGGCATAATAATGCATATAGTGGTCAGAATGCTCATCCTCATTGACAATGATTGTGTTCTGGCATAATAATGCACATAGGGGTCAGAATGCTCATCCTCATTGACAATGATTGTGTTCTGGCATTATGCACATAGTGGTCAGAATGCTCATCCTCATTGATAATGGGTGTGTTCTGGCATTATGCACATAGTGGTCAGAATGCTCATCCTCATTGACAATGATTGTGTTCTGGCATTATGCACATAGTGGTCAGAATGCTCATCCTCATTGACAATGATTGTGTTCTGGCATTATGCACATAGTGGTCAGAATGCTCATCCTCATTGATAATGATTGTGTTCTGGCATTATGCACATAGTGGTCAGAATGCTCATCCTCATTGACAATGATTGTGTTCTGGCATTATGCACATAGGGGTCAGAATGCTCATCCTCATTGACAATGATTGTGTTCTGGCATTATGCACATAGTGGTCAGAATGCTCATCCTCATTGACAATGATTGTGTTCTGGCATTATGCACATAGTGGTCAGAATGCTCATCCTCATTGATAATGATTGTGTTCTGGCATTATGCACATAGGGATCATAATGCTCATCCTCATTGACAATGATTGTGTTCTGGCATAATGCACATAGGGGTGAGAATGCTCATCCTCATTGACAATGATTGTGTTCTGGCATTATGCACATAGGGATCATAATGCTCATCCTCATTGATAATGAGTGTGTTCTGGCATAATAATTG
>CM065706.1:35000-37500 GCA_017654935.2 Phymorhynchus buccinoides | reverse complement strand
AGTGTGTGTGTGTGTGTCTGTGTGTGTGTGTGTGTGTGTGTGTGTGTGTGTGTGTGTGTGTGTGTGTGTGTGTGTGTGTGTGTGTGTGTGTCAGTGTATGTGAGTGTGTGTGTGTGTGTGTGTCAATGTATGTGAGTGTGTGTGTGTGAATGTGTGTGTGTCAGTGTGTCAGTGTATGTGTGTGTGTGTGTGTGTGTCACTGTGTGTGTGCGTGCGTGTGTGCATGTGTGTGTGTGCATGTGTGGTGTGTGTGAGAGTGTGTGTATCCGAGTGTGTGTGTGTGTGTGTGTGTGTGTGTGTGTGTGTGTGTGTGTGTGTGTGTGTGTGTGTGTGTGTGTGTGTGTGTGTGTGTGTGTGTGTGTGTGCGTGCGTGCGTGCGTGCGTGCGTGCGTGCGTGCGTGCGTGTGTGCGTGTGCGCGTGTGCGTGTGCGTGCGTGAGTGTGCGTGTGCGTGTGCGTGTGCGTGTGTGCGTGTGCGGGCGTGTGTGTATGTGTGTGTTTGTGTGCCTGTGTGTGTGTTTGCGTGTGCACCTGATTGCGTGCATGTGTAAATATATATACCTATAGTCTTTGAGGACAACAAGCTGAAATCGGATTGTAAAGTATAGATACCGATGAAATCTAATTGCCAATCTTTCGAAGCTCGCATTGTGCCATACTTTATCTTTCACAGCACAAGACTGAGCTATTTGGAGGCCGTGCGAACTGTTGAGAGGAACTAAACTTAGCTCACGAGAGAGTCAGACACACAGACACACAGGCAGACAGACAGACACACAGGCAGACAGGCATTATCAGTTAATGATATTCTGACTCTTATGGTTTTCGCGCTACTTTAGAAGCTATGGCCCTTTACTCAAATGACTTGTATCATTGGTTGACATTAGCCTGTAGTAGGGGCCAACAGTAACACGAGAGCTGTACAATGGATGGATTTCTACAGCAATGGAAGATCATGGCACAGTTCAGTCTCCTGTGGAAGACTATGACTCTCAAACGAGGGGGCATTGGCTCTGGCTCTAGTGCTGCAGCCAAAGGAAGGTGCAAGCCTTTGGGGACCTTCCCTAACGCCAACTGTGTCCTCAAATCCCTTTGGCCGAGAGCGTGGGGATGTACCCTGGGCAAGGCATATCCACTACATAGACATTCTAGCCCAGCCCGCCAGAATAGCATCTGCCCCGTCTGCTATATCTGGCCGTCATTGTCGGAAACAACTGACTGGCATACAGCGATGCCAAGGTTGCGGCCAAGAAACAGACAGAAGCAAAGACAGACAAAGACAGACAAAGACAGAGAAAGACAGACAGACAGACAAAGACAGACATATAAAACAAGGGACAGTGCAGACGTGCAGTCCTACAGATGCAGTTAGTTGTTGACGGTGTGATCACCCAATGCTGTTGGTACTCTGTTGTGTGGGACTATGACATGTGTGCCCAGAAATATAGACATACCGGGAGAAACAGGGACAGACAGACAGACAGACAGACAGACAGGTGGTTTATATGTTGTCACCCCGGTGTTGACATGCGTATTAGGTATTATTAGGTAATTTATAGTCACAAAGGCGGGTCTGTGAAATTCGGGATGCTCCCACCTGGAGACGGAGCTGGGTGTTGTTGGGTTGGTGCTTAGCTTGGGCCCAAAATACTTATAGATGAGAGAGGAAACAATACCTAGGCATTACACTCCAACATAACTGTAAATGGGACATTCACATAAAAAGTATTATTAAGACTGTTACCATGTTGATATTCTGTTTGAAAACATTTAAGTACAAGTTAAGTAGAAAAGCATTAGAAATTATGTACAAATCTTTCATATTACCCCATTTTGATTATGCTGACATTATATGGGATAATTGCACCATCACTCAGGCGGCTTCCCTAGAAGATTTACATCTTGATGCCATTAGAACTATTATTGGAGCTGTCCGTGGCACCAGTCATCGGAAATTGTACAATGAATCTGGTTTCCCTCCACTAAGTGAAAGAAGGCGTAGACATAAACTCATATTTTACTTTAAAATGGTCCATGGATTGTGCCCTGAATATCTGTCAGCCTTAGTGCCAAATTTGGTTTCAGACAGAAACCCCTATCATAGACGGAGACCACTAGAAAGAGTTGTTCCATCTTCTAAAACTGAACTGTACCATAAATCTTTTATTCCGGCCACCACAAAACTCTGGAATACTCTTCCAGACGAAATTAAAACACGTGACTCACTTGGTGCTTTTAAACGTTGTTTATCTATACAAGACCCGGTTGTACCTGCATATCTCTATTTTGGTGATAGGAAAGAACAAATAATACATTGTCGTCTTCGCCTCGGTATTAGTGACCTAAACCACCATCTTTTCCTACGTCATTTGCAGAATGATCCTACCTGTACTTGTGGCTATGCTCACGAAACAGCTGATCATTATTTATTATTATGTCCCCTATTCAACGTATGTCGTACTAATACACTACTAAACCTTCCTCCTCAATATCTTGTAAGT
>CM065706.1:17500-27500 GCA_017654935.2 Phymorhynchus buccinoides | reverse complement strand
TGTGTATGGCCCCCGTTAGCGGCGAGACACTCGATGCATCTTTGCCTCATGGACTGAACAAGTGTCACCAGAGTCTGCTGTGGGATGGCAAGCCATTCCTGCTGCAGGGAGTGGAACAACTGATTGACATCAGCTGGAGGAGGATGGTTCTCCCGAACTCGGCGGCCAAGGATGTCCCAGAGATGCTCGATGGGCGCACACGCACACGCACACGCACGCACGCACGCACACGCACACACACACACACACACACACACACACACACACCACACACACACACAGAGTCACACACAGAGTCACACACAGAGACAATGGGTATGTTGTTGTTTTTACTCACGTTGTGATGCTGGGAAATTCCTCAGCAGACTCTGGTGACACTTGTTCAGTCCATGAGGCAAAGATGCATCGAGTGTCTCGCCGCTAACGGGGGCCATACACATTACTGACTGTTCCAAAGTGCATTGATTATGAGTGTGACTTTTCAAGAGGAGGGGGAAGTTGTTGAAAGGGGCATTTTGTTGACTGAACTCGTTCTGATTAATGATTTTTTTGAATGAACTTAATGTTAAAAGAATAAATTCAGTTTTGTTATGAGCTGAGTGCATTTTATTGAGTTCGTGAGTTTTCGGAGATGATTGTCTTTCTGGGCCTTATATATATCCACCAACATGGCATCCCATCTCTTCTACTCTCTTCGAGGGATTGTAACTTTAGAACATTATTATTTTTGTTATTTTACACAAGATTGTTACCATTTCTTTTTAATTAAGTGCTGGTTTGCTTTTATTGTGGACTTTCAATCTGGTGCAAAGAGGACAACCTTTCTCTTGTAGAAAGTCTTCTAGCTCAGTTTGAATGTTCACTGTGGACATACTTTGCAGGCCGATATGCAGACTGAAGAGTCTTTCTCAAAGACGAAACAGCTGTCTTTGCATAGGCATTGTCTATCTCCCCCATTGGGAGAAAAAGTAAATCAGCACATTATTTTCTTTTATTCTTTTCAGAACACAGAATAAATTGTAAAGTTAAAATTAAAGTTATTCAGTTTCTTTCTTAGGCTCACAAACTTAAATATTGGACACAAAACAAGTTTTTTTCAAGCAAACTATATATATAAGAGGAAAGTTTAATGGTGTGGTTGTTTTTTCTTCTTCAATTCTTGTACGTTTATATATATATATATATATATAATAATAATAATAATAATAATAATGAGCATTTATGTGCGCTTAATCTTAAACAAGCCCTAAGCGCTTACAATAATAAACAAATAAATGAATAACCACCCCCCCCCCCCCCCACACAAAAACAAAGACAAACAACAACAGCAACAACAACAAGCAGTAGAAAATATGAGAATGTCAAACATTTCCTCGCATACACACACACATGCACGCGCACACACAAACAAAACACACACACACACACACACAACACACACACACACACACACACACACACATACCACACCACACCACACCACACCACACACCACAACACAACACAATATATATATATATATAGTTTGCTTTGATAAAGCTTTTCTGTGTCCAATGTCTTTATTTGTGAACCTCAGAAACAAAACCAGTTAACGTTAACTTTGAGTAATGTTCCGTGTTCAAAAAATAAAAATAAATAAAAAAATAAAAAAATTATATAAATTGTGCTGATTTACTTTTTCTCCCAATGGGGGAGGGACAGTGCCTTATGCAAAGACAGCTGTTTCGACCTAAGAGAAGGTCTCATCAGTTTGCATGATCGGCCTGCAATTTGACTGTCCAGTGGATGCCAACCCGAGCAAAAAAGACATTCTACAAGAGAATGGTGTCCTCTCTGCATCAAATCGAAAATCCATAATAAAAGCAAACCAGCACAAAGTTAAACCAGAAATAGTAAAAATCTTATGAAAATCTTATGTAAAATGAACAAAATAATAATGTTCTGAAATGTTAATTTCAAAACCTAATAGACATGACTAGGGAGGGCTAACTACTGAGATGGTATCCACGCACAAATAAAGGTACTAAGCCGTGAACCAAATAGTCCATGATGCTCCATGGACGGAGGACTGTCTACAACGCACAGATAAAGGCACCAAGCCGTGAACCAAATAGTCCATGATGCTCCATGGACGGAGGTCTGCTATCTTGTAATCTTGATCCCCCCCCCCCCCACCCCCACACACCACCCCACACACCCCCTCCGCATTAAAACTTGTTATTGGGAATCAACATTCTGCCATTCTCAGAAAAAGGGAAAGGGTTAGGATAGAATCGGCTCTTGGATTATAATTTCATAAAAACGTGAAAGAAGCAGACTTTGACATTGAGGGTCGTAAACATGATTGGGGGGGGGGGGGGGGGGGGGGGGGGGGGGGGGGGGGGGTACAGCACTAGATTACCTAGAGGTCTTGCTTTGCTTTGTTAAGCAGCAGTTTCCATGGTAACTAGAAACAGGTTGCAAGCAAGCTACTACCTACAAGCAGAAGACAAAAAGAAAGCTAGCAGCAAAGAGAGCAGCGGGTGAAATGTGCACACCATTTTGCACGTGCATCTAACCAAGCGATGATGTCATTGTTGGCCGGACAACAGCGCTGGTCCTTTACGCAGAAGTGCATTCCCCAGCTTGCTTCCAGCCAATACTTTAGATTCTTAGGACAGTTTGGGTTGGTTTTTCTTCGTTTCTTTATCGTTTCTTTTTATTCGTTCCATTCCATCCCCCCCCCCCCCCCCCCCCCCCCCCCCCCCCTCAGGGCGTAGCTGCTAGCTGTTAATTTTACTAACACTGCTACCGCTGCAGCTTCTCTATATTTCTGTCTGTCTGTCTGTCTGTCTGTCTGTCTGTCTCTGTCTGTCTGTCTTGCTATGGGCCATCACTGGATGTGTGAAATCGCAACAAAAATATCTTTGCCTCTCCACCTATGTCCATGCATGTGCACACCGTCGTCCTCTCTCCCTCCCTTCCTCCCTCTCTCCCTCTCTCTCTCTCTCTCTCTCTCTCTCTCTCTCTCTCTCTCTCTCTCTCTCTCTCTCTCTCCGATGATTTATTTTGATTTACTCTCTCTCTTTCTCTCTCTCTCTCTCTCTCTCTCTCTCTCTCTCTCTCTCTCTCTCTCTCTCTCTCTCTCTCTCCCTCTCTCTCTCTCTCTCCCCTCCGATGATTTATTTTGATCCATACGGCATGCAGGAACTTGCTTGGGTAAATTCAGAATCTTTCCGGTAAAAATCAGAATTCCAAAATGTCAAGGGAAGATTCCGAATATTCCTGGATTCCAAAAATTCCCGTAACATTTATACGTAAGCCTAGGGTTAGGGTTAACCTTAACCCTAACCCTAACCCTAAATTCCCGTAACATTTATACGTAAGCCAACCATAAACAAACCACAAAAAGACACACACACAAACAAAAACAACAACAAGGGCGTCGCCGAGCGGCAGACATGTCCGTCACCAGCAATGCCACGCACTTGCGACACCCCGTAGAGTGTCACATCCTGACACAAAATTGGAAGGGATTCTGTCTTCTAGTTCACGAGATACAGCTTGAAGAAGAAACATATAGCGCAAAGAAGGAAATTTCGGTTTTCAAGGTCACACTTCAAGGTCAAGGTCAGCATGGTGATAATTTATGCTCGGATGTTTTCTTCTCTAGGGTATACAGTACCACACACAATCTGAAGCGCTTCTGTCAAGTACCAATGTGGAAAATATGGCTTAAAACCCAATGTGTAGACCCCTACCACTTTCAAGGCCTACGGATCGCCCGGACCGTGACCTTGACCTTGATCGGTATGCCACCATCAGAACGGGCATAGGCCAAAGTACCTTCATGCCAAATTTGAAGACTCTAACACTAACGGTGTGGGAGTTATGGCCCCTGAAAGATTTTCGGTTTTCAAGGTCGTACGCCAAGGTCAAGGTCACGACGGCAATATGGTTTGCGCGGATGCCTTCCTCTCATGGTGACACATCAGCACACACAATTTGACGTGATTCTGTCAACCCGTTCGAAAGATATCCTTGGGACAGACTGAAGGAGAAAAAAATGACCCTCCGATTTTCAGGCTGCAGCGATCTTTTTTACCTTGACCTTGACCTTGATCGGTATGCAATCAACAGAACGGGCATAAGCCAAACCACCTTCATACCAAGTTTCAACATCCTATGTTGATCGGTGCCCGAGATATGACTAAAAATAGATTTTCGGTTTTCAAGGTCGTACGTCAAGGTCAAGGTCACGACGGCAAAATGGTTTGCAACGATCTCTTCCTATTAAGGAGGCACACCTTCACACAAAATTTGACGCGATTCGGTCAAGCGGTTCGGGAGATATCCTTGGGACAGACAGAAAAAAAGAAGAAAAAAAAATACAAACCAGCCCATCGCAATAGTCCGTCTTGGTGACGGACTAAAAAGACCCTCTGATATTTTTTCTCACATGCAATGCCAAGTACACAGAAAGTGTGATTCCCCGCACGCACAACGCACGCGCACACGCCCTGCATCCAGCCAATTAAACAGCTGCATTGTAATCTGATGCGTGCTTAGTTTGCTCTGGGAGTTCTATGTCTCCAAACTTGACGACCCATCTCTCTATTTCCAGAACCACAACGAATAAACACACCTCCTGCTGATGAGGATAGAGCTAAACAACAACAACACATAAACACACCTCCTGCTGATGAGGATAGAGCTAAACAACAACAACAAATTAACACACCTCCTGCTGATGAGGATAGAGCTAAACAACAACAACAAATAAACACACCTCCTGCTGATGAGGATAGAGCTAAACAACAACAACACATAAACACACCTCCTGCTGATGAGGATAGAGCTAAACAACAACAAATAAACACACCTCCTGCTGATGAGGATAGAGCTAAACAACAACAAATAAACACACCTCCTGCTGATGAGGATAGAGCTAAACAACAACACATAAACACACCTCCTGTTGATGAGGATAGAGCTAAACAACAACAACAAATAAACACACCTCCTGTTGATGAGGATAGAGCTAAACAACAACAACAAATAAACACACCTCCTGCTGATGAGGATAGAGCTAAACAACAACAACAAATAAACACACCTCCTGCTGATGAGGATAGAGCTAAACAACAACAACACATAAACACACCTCTTGCTGATGAGGATAGAGCTAAACAACAACAAATAAACACACCTCCTGCTGATGAGGATAGAGCTAAACAACAACACATAAACACACCTCCTGTTGATGAGGATAGAGCTAAACAACAACACATAAACACACCTCCTGCTGATGAGGATAGAGCTAAACAACAACAACAAATAAACACACCTCCTGCTGATGAGGATAGAGCTAAACAACAACAACACATAAACACACCTCCTGCTGATGAGGATAGAGCTAAACAACAACAAATAAACACACCTCCTGCTGATGAGGATAGAGCTAAACAACAACAACACATAAACACACCTCCTGCTGATGAGGATAGAGCTAAACAACAACAACAAATAAACACACCTCCTGCTGATGAGGATAGAGCTAAACAACAACAACACATAAACACACCTCCTGCTGATGAGGATAGAGCTAAACAACAAAAAATAAACACACCTCCTGCTGATGAGGATAGAGCTAAACAACAACAAATAAACACACCTCCTGTTGATGAGGATAGAGCTAAACAACAACAAATAAACACACCTCCTGCTGATGAGGATAGAGCTAAACAACAACAACAAATAAACACACCTCCTGCTGATGAGGATAGAGCTAAACAACAACAACAAATAAACACACCTCCTGCTGATGAGGATAGAGCTAAACAACAACAACGAATAAACACACCTCCTGTTGATGAGGATAGAGCTAAACAACAACAACACATAAACACACCTCCTGCTGATGAGGATAGAGCTAAACAACAACAACGAATAAACACACCTCCTGTTGATGAGGATAGAGCTAAACAACAACAAATAAACACACCTCCTGCTGATGAGGATAGAGCTAAACAACAACAACAAATAAACACACCTCCTGCTGATGAGGATAGAGTTAAACAACAACAACACATAAACACACCTCCTGCTGATGAGGATAGAGCTAAACAACAACAACACATAAACACACCTCCTGCTGATGAGGATAGAGCTAAACAACAACAACACATAAACACACCTCCTGCTGATGAGGATAAAGCTAAACAACAACAAATAAACACACCTCCTGCTGATGAGGATAGAGCTAAACAACAACAAATAAACACACCTCCTGCTGATGAGGATAGAGCTAAACAACAACAAATAAACACACCTCCTGCTGATGAGGATAGAGCTAAACAACAACAAATAAACACACCTCCTGCTGATGAGGATAGAGCTAAACAACAACAACACATAAACACACCTCCTGCTGATGAGGATAGAGCTAAACAACAACAAATAAACACACCTCCTGCTGATGAGGGTAGAGCTAAGCACTTGCTGATGAGGATAGAGCTAAACAACAACAACACATAAACACACCTCCTGCTGATGAGGATAGAGCTAAACAACAACAACACATAAACACACCTCCTGCTGATGAGGATAGAGCTAAACAACAACAACAAATAAACACACCTCCTGCTGATGAGGATAGAGCTAAACAACAACAACAAATAAACACACCTCCTGCTGATGAGGATAGAGCTAAACAACAACAACACATAAACACACCTCCTGCTGATGAGGATAGAGCTAAACAACAACAAATAAACACACCTCCTGCTGATGAGGATAGAGCTAAACAACAACAACAAATAAACACACCTCCTGCTGATGAGGATAGAGCTAAACAACAACAAATAAACACACCTCCTGCTGATGAGGATAGAGCTAAACAACAACAACACATAAACACACCTCCTGTTGATGAGGATAGAGCTAAACAACAACAACAAATAAACACACCTCCTGCTGATGAGGATAGAGCTAAACAACAACAAATAAACACACCTCCTGCTGATGAGGGTAGAGCTAAGCACTTGCTGATGAGGATAGAGCTAAACAACAACAAATAAACACACCTCCTGCTGATGAGGATAGAGCTAAACAACAACAAATAAACACACCTCCTGATGATGAGGATAGAGCTAAACAACAACAACAAATAAACACACCTCCTGCTGATGAGGATAGAGCTAAACAACAACAAATAAACACACCTCCTGCTGATGAGGATAGAGCTAAACAACAACAACAAATAAACACACCTCCTGCTGATGAGGATAGAGCTAAACAACAACAAATAAACACACCTCCTGCTGATGAGGATAGAGCTAAACAACAACAAATAAACACACCTCCTGCTGATGAGGATAGAGCTAAACAACAACAAATAAACACACCTCCTGCTGATGAGGATAGAGCTAAACAACAACAAATAAACACACCTCCTGCTGATGAGGATAGAGCTAAACAACAAAAAATAAACACACCTCCTGCTGATGAGGATAGAGCTAAACAACAACAAATAAACACACCTCCTGCTGATGAGGATAGAGCTAAACAACAACAAATAAACACACCTCCTGCTGATGAGGATAGAGCTAAACAACAACAAAATAAACACACCTCCTGCTGATGAGGATAGAGCTAAACAACAACAACACATAAACACACCTCCTGCTGATGAGGATAGAGCTAAACAACAACAAATAAACACACCTCCTGCTGATGAGGATAGAGCTAAAAACAACAACAAATAAACACACCTCCTGCTGATGAGGATAGAGCTAAACAACAACAACACATAAACACACCTCCTGCTGATGAGGATAGAGCTAAACAACAACAACGAATAAACACACCTCCTGCTGATGAGGATAGAGCTAAACAACAACAAATAAACACACCTCCTGATGATGAGGATAGAGCTAAACAACAACAACACATAAACACACCTCCTGCTGATGAGGATAGAGCTAAACAACAACAACAAATAAACACACCTCCTGCTGATGAGGATAGAGCTAAACAACAACAACAAATAAACACACCTCCTGCTGATGAGGATAGAGCTAAACAACAACAACACATAAACACACCTCCTGTTGATGAGGATAGAGCTAAACAACAACAACGAATAAACACACCTCCTGTTGATGAGGATAGAGCTAAACAACAACAACACATAAACACACCTCCTGCTGATGAGGATAGAGCTAAACAACAACAACACATAAACACACCTCCTGCTGATGAGGATAGAGCTAAACAACAACAAATAAACACACCTCCTGCTGATGAGGATAGAGCTAAACAACAACAACACATAAACACACCTCCTGCTGATGAGGATAGAGCTAAACAACAACAAATAAACACACCTCCTGCTGATGAGGATAGAGCTAAACAACAACAACACATAAACACACCTCCTGCTGATGAGGATAGAGCTAAACAACAACAAATAAACACACCTCCTGCTGATGAGGATAGAGCTAAACAACAACAAATAAACACACCTCCTGCTGATGAGGATAGAGCTAAACAACAACAAATAAACACACCTCCTGCTGATGAGGGTTGACAACCCTCGCCGGGAAGAAGGAAACAGTGGGGAAAGACCTGTTTGTCCTTTCTTGTTTCGCCGTTTAAAATAATTATGTTGATATTTTCGCTTTGATCAAATTGACTTCTAAAATATACTCCTCACAAAAAGTCAAGCAACAAAACTTCTCACTGCAACTGCACTTTAATCATAAATCGTAGGTACATTCTTACTGTTGTGATGTCATCTTCAACATTTCATTAAGTGAAACTGAGTAAATCACAGAGCTAATTCATTTCCATATCGGGATACTGAGCAACAAAAGAAATGGGTGTCAAAAACAGGGGTGAAATAAAGCCAACTGCCAATTTCAAATTCAAAGATAACAGTGCGCAAACAGTTCATAGCGTCATGACTAGCGAGTGTGACCTCCGTAGGCATGAATACAGGCTTGGAAGCGGCGTGGCATTGAGGCAATGAGTCTATCCAGCTGGATCTGTGGGATGGCTTTCGATTTTCTAACCAGGTCTGCTTCCAAGGCATCCAGTGTCTGGGGACTGGCGGGCATGCCGTAATCAGCTCACCTAAGCATGTCCCATGCCTTGTTCAATCGGGTTGAGGTCAGGGAACTGGGGTGGCCAGTCAAGATGGGCGATGTTGTGGGTGTTCAACTCATTGCTTATAACATGTGCCCTTTGACATGGCGCATTGCCGTCCACAAAAACGAAGCCAGCACCTTGCTATTTCATCAGGGGGATCACTTGAGGTCTGATGACGCCATTCAAGTAGCGCAGAGCGTTCACAGTGCCCCTCCGGAAGACCCCTAGGTCGGTACGTTCTCCAGTCCAAATGCCACCCACACCATCAGACTGCCAACGGTCATGCTCAGCAACAGCAAAGGTAAACAATTCTCCCCAGGCCGTCTTCACACTTGCTGACACCCACCATTAAAATCCAAACGCATTATTTCACATTAAAAGCTAGCCCGTGCATTTTCAAAAGGCTGACTAAAAAATATTTGATTTTGTTCCTTGACTTTTTGTCAGGAGTATAGATTAGGTCGTTTCTTCCTCTTCAATCATTATTAAACACTTCTTGTATGAAGAAAGGAAACTGGATTCGGGCTACTTCTAGCAAAACAATAGACTCCTTGTTTCTTTGTCTCCGTCTCTGCCTCTGCTTCTCTCTGTCTCTGTCTCTGTCTCTGTCTCTGTCTGTCCTGCCTGTCTGTCTGTCTGTCTGTCTGTCTGTCTCTCTCTCTCTCTCTCTCTCTCTCTCTCTCTCTCTCTCTCTCTCTCTCTCTCTCTCTCTCTCTCTCTCTCTCTCTCTCTCTCTCTCTCCTTCTCTCTGAATGTATGTTTGCCAGAGGAATTGTGAACATGTAGATTAATTCCATATCCCCTTTTCCCCCTTGCTTCTGCAGCATGTGCACTGAATGTATGTGCGTGTAATATAACGTGTGGATGCATT
>CM065706.1:0-7500 GCA_017654935.2 Phymorhynchus buccinoides | reverse complement strand
CAGACATCAAGAAACAGAGACAGAGACAAACAGATAGAGAGAGCTAAAGACAGACAGACATAGATACATACAGAGGGAGACAGACATCAAGACACAGACAGAGACAGAGAAAAACAGATAGAGAGAGCTAGAGACAGACAGACATAGATATATACAGAGGGAGACAGACATCAAGACACAGACAGAGACAGAGAAAAACAGATAGAGAGAGCTAGAGACAGACAGACATAGATATATACAGAGGGAGACAGACATCAA
Source organism: Phymorhynchus buccinoides (assembly GCA_017654935.2). Classification (NCBI taxonomy): domain Eukaryota; kingdom Metazoa; phylum Mollusca; class Gastropoda; order Neogastropoda; family Raphitomidae; genus Phymorhynchus; species Phymorhynchus buccinoides. The sequence continues at coordinate 7,242 of CM065706.1, read as the reverse complement.
GACACAGACAGAGACAGAGAAAAACAGATAGAGAGAGCTAGAGACAGACAGACATAGATATATACAGAGGGAGACAGACATCAAAGACACAGACAGAGACAGAGAAAAACAGATAGAGAGAGCTAGAGACAGACAGACATAGATATATACAGAGGGAGACAGACATCAAGACACAGACAGACACAGAGAAAAACAGATAGAGAGAGCTAGAGACAGACAGACATAGATATATACAGAGGGAGACAGACATCAAGACACAGACAGAGACACAGAGACAAACAGATAGTGAGAGCTAGAGACAGACAGACATAGATATATACAGAGGGAGACAGACATCAAGACACAGACAGACACAGAGATATTGACAGAAAGATAGGGAGAGACATAAAGGCATTTAGAGAGACAGAGATATTGATAGAAAGATAGGGACAGATATAAAGGCAGACCGAGAGATTGATAGAAAGATAGGGACAGATATAAAGGCAGACAGAGAGATTGATAGAAAGATAGGGACAGATATAAAGGCAGACAGAGAGACAGAGAGATTGATAGAAAGATAGGGACAGATATAAAGGCAGACAGAGAGACAGAGAGATTGATAGAAAGATAGGGACAGATATAAAGGCAGACAGAGAGACAGAGAGATTGATAGAAAGATAGGGACAGACATAAAGGCAGACAGAGAGACAGAGAGATTGATAGAAAGATAGGGACAGACATAAAGGCAGACAGAGAGACAGAGAGATTGATAGAAAGATAGGGACAGACATAAAGGCATACAGAGAGACAGAGCGACATGAGGACAGACAGACAAAGAAACAGAGCGATATGGGATGAGACTGGACCTTTTTACTGACGTCATTACTCAGATGACTCAGGTGTGACACTCTCTCGTTACAGGTGTAGCCTTATAACTCTGTAACCAAAAACCCGAGATAGAGAGAGAGGGAGAGAGAGTAGAGAGAGAGAGAGAGAGGAGAGAGAGAGGGAAGAGAGAGAGAGAGAGAGAGAGAGAGAGAGAGAGAGAGAGCGAGAGAGAGGGAGACGAGAGAGAGAGAGAGAAGACAGAGAGAGAGAGAGGAGAGAGAGAGGGAGAGAGACCCCTAGAAGTTGCATGAGAGACCGGAGAACGGATAGAGACGACCCAGGAGAGAGAGAGAGAGAGATAAAGAGAGAGAGAGTGAGAGAGAGAGAGAGAGAGAGAGAGAGAGAGAGAGAGAGAGAGAGAGAGAAGAGAGAGAGAGAGAGAGAGAGAGAGAGGAGAGAGAACGAATTTGTATTAATAAAGAGAGACAGAGACAGAAATGCAATTAAATATACATACAGAGAGAGACAGAACAAATAAACAGACTGATAGACAGAGAGACAGACACGCAGACAGAGACATAACAAAAAACAAAGAGACATAGAGACATACAAGATGTACACCGATGTAGAGACACAGAGGGAGACAGAGACATACAGATACACACCGATGTAGAGACACAGAGGGAGACAGAGACATACAGATACACACCGATGTAGAGACGCAGACAGAGGGAGACAGAGACATACAGATGCACACCGATGTAGAGACACAGAGGGAGACAGAGACATACAGATACACACCGATGTAGAGACACAGAGGGAGACAGAGACATACAGATACACACCGATGTAGAGACGCAGACAGAGGGAGACAGAGACATACAGATGCACACCGATGTAGAGACACAGAGGGAGACAGAGACATACAGATACACACCGATGTAGAGACACAGAGGGAGACATAGACAACAGATACACACCGATGTAGAGACACAGAGGGAGACAGAGACATACAGATACACACCGATGTAGAGACACAGAGGGAGACAGAGACATACAGATGTACACCGATGTAGAGACACAGAGGGAGACATAGACAACAGATACACACCGATGTAGAGACACAGAGGGAGACATAGACAACAGATACACACCGATGTAGAGACACAGAGGGAGACATAGACAACAGATACACACCGATGTAGAGACACAGAGGGAGACAGAGACATACAGATGCACACCGATGTAGAGACACAGAGGGAGACAGAGACATACAGATACACACCGATGTAGAGACGCAGACAGAGGGAGACAGAGACATACAGATACACACCGATGTAGAGACACAGAGGGAGACAGAGACATACAGATACACACCGATGTAGAGACACAGAGGGAGACAGAGACATACAGATACACACCGATGTAGAGACACAGAGGGAGACATAGACATACAGATACACACCGATGTAGAGACACAGAGGGAGACAGAGACATACAGATGCACACCGATGTAGAGACACAGAGGGAGACATAGACATACAGATACACACCGATGTAGAGACACAGAGGGAGACAGAGACATACAGATGCACACCGATGTAGAGACACAGAGGGAGACAGAGACATACAGATACACACCGATGTAGAGACACAGAGGGAGACAGAGACATACAGATACACACCGATGTAGAGACGCAGACAGAGGGAGACAGAGACATACAGATGCACACCGATGTAGAGACACAGAGGGAGACAGAGACATACAGATACACACCGATGTAGAGACACAGAGGGAGACATAGACAACAGATACACACCGATGTAGAGACACAGAGGGAGACAGAGACATACAGATACACACCGATGTAGAGACACAGAGGGAGACAGAGACATACAGATGTACACCGATGTAGAGACACAGAGGGAGACATAGACAACAGATACACACCGATGTAGAGACACAGAGGGAGACATAGACATACAGATACACACCGATGTAGAGACACAGAGGGAGACAGAGACATACAGATGCACACCGATGTAGAGACACAGAGGGAGACAGAGACATACATATGCACACCGATGTAGAGACACAGAGGGAGACAGAGACATACAGATACACACCGATGTAGAGACGCAGACAGAGGGAGACAGAGACATACAGATACACACCGATGTAGAGACAGAGACATACAGATACACACCGATGTAGAGACACAGAGGGAGACAGAGACATACAGATACACACCGATGTAGAGACACAGAGGGAGACAGAGACATACAGATATACACCGATGTAGAGACACAGAGGGAGACAGAGACATACAGATACACACCGATGTAGAGACACAGAGGGAGACAGAGACATACAGATACACACCGATGTAGAGACACAGAGGGAGACATAGACATACAGATACACACCGATGTAGAGACACAGAGGGAGACAGAGACATACAGATACACACCGATGTAGAGACACAGAGGGAGACAGAGACATACAGATACACACCGATGTAGAGACACAGAGGGAGACAGAGACATACAGATACACACCGATGTAGAGACACAGAGGGAGACAGAGACATACAGATACACACCGATGTAGAGACACAGAGGGAGACATAGACATACAGATACACACCGATGTAGAGACACAGAGGGAGACATAGACATACAGATACACACCGATGTAGAGACACAGAGGGAGACATAGACAACAGATACACACCGATGTAGAGACACAGAGGGAGACATAGACATACAGATACACACCGATGTAGAGACACAGAGGGAGACAGAGACATACAGATACACACCGATGTAGAGACAGAGGCAGACAGAGGGAGACAGAGACATACATATGCACACCGATGTAGAGACACAGAGGGAGACAGAGACATACATATGCACACCGATGTAGAGACACAGAGGGAGACAGAGACATACATATGCACACCGATGTAGAAGGACACAGAGGGAGACCGAGACATACAGATGTACACACGATTGTAGAGACACAGAGGGAGACAGTAGAACATACAGATACACACGATGTAGGACACAGAGGGACGACAGAGGACATGTAGAATGCACACCGATGTAAGAGAACAGAGGGAGCAGAGACATACCGATACACACCGATGTAGAGCCACAGAGGGAGGGAGACAGAGACATACAGATGCACACCGATGTAGAGACACAGAGGGAGACAGAGACATACATATGCACACCGATGTAGAGACACAGAGGGAGACATAGACATACATATGCACACCGATGTAGAGACACAGAGGGAGACATAGACATACAGATACACACCGATGTAGAGACACAGAGGGAGACATAGACATACAGATACACACCGATGTAGAGACACAGAGGGAGACATAGACATACAGATACACACCGATGTAGAGACACAGAGGGAGACAGAGACATACAGATGCACACCGATGTAGAGACACAAACAGAGAAGATCTTAAGAGACAGAGACAGAGACAGGAGTGTGCAGGTGCACACGTGCGTGTCCGTTTTGTGTGTGTGTGTTGTATGCGTGTGTATTATGTAGTGTTGTGTGTGTGTGTGTGGTGTGTGTGTGTGTTGTGTGTGTGTCCTGTGTGTGTGTGTGTGTTGTGTTGTGTGTGTGTGTGTGTGTGTGTGTGTGTGGTGTGACAACAGGCACTCTTTGGGGGAAGACAACACTCTTTGGGGGAAAAACAACAACACTCTTTGGGGGAAGACAACAACACTCTTTGGGGGAAGACAACAACACTCTTTGGGGGAAGACAACATCACTCTTTGGGGGAAGACAACAGCACTCTTTGGGGGAAGACAACACTCTTTGGGGGAAGACAACAACACTCTTTGGGGGACGACAACAACACTCTTTGGGGGAAGACAACAGCACTCTTTGGGGGAAGACAACACTCTTTGGGGGAAAACAACAACACTCTTTGGGGGAACAGACAACAACACTCTTTGGGGGAAGACAACAACACTCTTTGGGGGAAGACAACAGCACTCTTTGGGGGAAGACAACAACACTCTTTGGGGGAAGACAACAACACTCTTTGGGGGAAGACAACAGCACTCTTTGGGGGAAGACAACAACACTCTTTGGGGGAAGACAACAGCACTCTCACTTGGGGGAAGACAACAGACACTCTTTGGGGGAAGACAACAACACTCTTTGGGGGAAGACAACAACACTCTTTGGGGGAAGACAACAACACTCTTTGGGGGAAGACAACAACACTCTTTGGGGGAAGACAACAGCACTCTTTGGGGGAAGACAACAGCACTCTGTGGGGGAAGACAACACCGCACTCTTTGGGGGAAGACAACAACACTCTTTGGGGGAAGACAACGTTGACACTCTTTGGGGGAAGACAACAACACTCTTTGGGGGAGAGGACAACAACACTCTTTGGGGGAAGACAAGTGACAACACTCTTTGGGGGAAGACAACAACACTCTTTGGGGGAAGACAACAACACTCTTTGGGGGAAGACAACAGCACTCTTTGGGGGAAGACAACACTCACTCTTTGGGGGAAGACAACAGCACTCTGTGGGGGAAGACAACAGCACTCTTTGGGGGAAGACAACAGCACTCTTTGGGGGACGACAACAACACTCTTTGGGGGAAGACAACAACACTCTTTGGGGGAAGACAACACTCTTTGGGGGAAAACAACAACACTCTTTGGGGGAAGACAACAACACTCTTGGGGGGAAGACAACAGCACTTTGGGGGAAGACAACACTCTTTGGGGGAAGAAGCAACAACACTCTTTGGGGGAAGACAACAACACTCTTTGGGGGAAGACAACAACACTCTTTGGGGGAAGACAACAACACTCTTTGGGGGAAGACAACAACACTCTTTGGGGGAAGACAACAGCACTCTTTGGGGGAAGACAATCAGCACTGCTTTGTGGAGGGAAAGTTGGGGGAAGACACAGCATTAAGTTGCTCTCCATTGGGTGCCAAGACAACAGCACTCTTTGGGGGGAAGACAGACAACACTCTTTGGGGGAAGACTCAACAGCACTACTCTTTTGTGCGGGAAGGACAACAGCACTCATCTTGGGCGAAGGAAGGGGGAAGGGACAAACAGCCACTCTTTGCGTGGCTGAAGACATACAGACACTTTGGTTGGAGGGAAGACAACAGCACTCCCTTTGGTGGGAAGACAACAGCACTCTGGTGGGATAATAGACAAACAAACAGCATCTCCTCTTGTGGGGTTGAGGACAATACTCTCTTTGGGGTGAAGAGCAACACTCTTTGTGGGGTGGATAGAAAGACTAACAGCATCTTTATTTGTTGGGGAAGACAATACACTCTTTGTGGGCAGAAGGAATTAGATACTTTTTGGGGTGGGGGAGACAGCATAGCACACTCGTTGGAGGGAAGACAACAACACACTTGGGGGGGGGGCAACACTGGGGGCGGAGTAACGACCAGCCAATGGCAGGGAGAGGAAGACAACAAACTTTGGAGTGGTGGGCGGGTTAGGGAGGGGGACAAAAGAGCAGGTTCTGGCATGTTACACAGATTAAAACCCAGCGGATTGTATGCATAAGCCACAAAAACTCTACTATGCTAAATAACAGAACACTGGCCCAACATGTCAGATATATGTGTCTACTGCCTCTATGTCTCTGTGTGTTCATAATTACCTATGACCCCAAAGAGTGCTGTTGTCTTGCCTATGACTGCTAACCTCTCTGTTAGGGACTGTAACAATACTGACAGGTCTCTATGTCTCTGTCTATGTACCTGTCTCTGTGTGTCTCTGTCTGTCTCTCTGTGTGTGTCTATGTCTGTATCTCTCTCTCTTGAGTCTCTCTCTTTCTCTCTTCGCTCCTCTTTCTCTCTCTTCGCGCTCTCTAGCATCGCGAGTTCACACGGGCTACTGCTCTAGCGACTGCCCCCAAAATAACATTGCCCTATGAATTTGCTTAGGCAATGTACGTTTCTTGGATCGGCCTTAAAATTACGTTAGAAAAAGTCTTTAATGTGATACAAGAACGCACTTCAGCTGTGGTAACTTTGATCGGTTTATTGGCCTTGACACGACAACTACTGTACAGGCACTATGTCAAAAGAGATGATGTGCAAATCTCACTCAAGATTTATGCTTTAGTTCGTTCTAGTTGGGTTGCCTTGAAAATACGGGTTCAAGAGTTCGCTCTCCAGTTCATTCAATTATAGTGTTTCACCATGCTTTTGGTGTGTTACAGAGAGAGAGAGAGAATAGAGAGAAGAGGAGATGGAGCGAGAGTGGCGAGCGCGCTAGAGCTGCGAGAGACGAGAAGCGAGCGAGTCGTCGGCGAGAGAGCCGAGAGCTATTGTCTCTCTCTCTCTATGTGTGATAGAGAGCGAGACTCGCGCTCGCGCTGCTTATGACTGTATGCGATTCTAA
>CM065705.1:47336169-47407887 GCA_017654935.2 Phymorhynchus buccinoides | reverse complement strand
AGAATCATAACACCATCAGGCTGCACTGTGTTAAATGATACAGAATCACAACACCATCAGGATCAACAGGGTTAAATGATACAGAATAATAACACCATCAGGCTGCACTGTGTTAAATGATACAGAATCACAACACCATCAGGCTGCACTGTGTTAAATGATACAGAATCATAACACCATCAGGCTGCACTGTGTTAAATGATACAGAATCACAACACCATCAGGCTGCACTGTGTTAAATGATACAGAATCATAACACCATCAGGCTGCACTGTGTTAAATGATACAGAATAACAACACCATCAGGCTGCACTGTGTTAAATGATACAGAATCATAACACCATCAGGCTGCACTGTGTTAAATGATACAGAATAATAACACCATCAGGCTGCACTGTGTTAAATGATACAGAATCACAACACCATCAGGCTGCACTGTGTTAAATGATACAGAATCATAACACCATCAGGCTGCACTGTGTTAAATGATACAGAATCATAACACCATCAGGCTGCACTGTGTTAAATGATACAGAATCATAACACCATCAGGATCAACAGGGTTAAATGATACAGAATCATAACACCATCAGGCTGCACTGTGTTAAATGATACAGAATCATAACACCATCAGGCTGCACTGTGTTAAATGATACAGAATCATAACACCATCAGGATCAACAGGGTTAAATGATACAGAATAAAAATCATAACGGATGTTGGAGTTCAGACACTGACACTAAATATGCTATTTGGAACAGACGCATGTGCTGCTGACAGTGCAGTATGCCATGTGTCTGTTATAGTACTGTATCTATATTGGATTGATTCTACAGTATGTCATGTGTTATAATACTGTATCTATATTGGATTGATTCTACAGTATGTCATGTGTCTGTTATAATACTGTATCTATATTGGATTGATTCTACAGTATGTCATGTGTCTGTTATAGTACTGTATCTATATTGGATTGATTCTACAGTATGCCATGTGTCTGTTATAGTACTGTATCTATATTGGATTGATTCTACAGTATGTCATGTGTCTGTTATAGTACTGTATCTATATTGGATTGATTCTACAGTATGTTATGTGTTATAATACTGTATCTATATTGGATTGATTCTATAGTATGTCATGTGTCTGTTATAGTACTGTATCTATATTGGATTGATTCTACAGTATGTTATGTGTTATAATACTGTATCTATATTGGATTGATTCTACAGTATGTCATGTGTCTGTTATAGTACTGTATCTATATTGGATTGATTCTACAGTATGTCATGTGTTATAATACTGTATCTATATTGGATTGATTCTACAGTATGTCATGTGTTATAATACTGTATCTATATTGGATTGATTCTACAGTATGTCATGTGTTATAATACTGTATCTATATTGGATTGATTCTACAGTATGCCATGTGTCTGTTATAGTACTGTATCTATATTGGATTGATTCTACAGTATGTTATGTGTTATAATACTGTATCTATATTGGATTGATTCTACAGTATGTCATGTGTTATAATACTGTATCTATATTGGATTGATTCTACAGTATGTCATGTGTCTGTTATAATACTGTATCTATATTGGATTGATTCTACAGTATGTTATGTGTTATAATACTGTATCTATATTGGATTGATTCTACAGTATGTTATGTGTTATAATACTGTATCTATATTGGATTGATTCTACAGTATGTCATGTGTTATAATACTGTATCTATATTGGATTGATTCTACAGTATGTCATGTGTCTGTTATAATACTGTATCTATATTGGATTGATTCTATAGTATGTCATGTGTTATAATACTGTATCTATATTGGATTGATTCTACAGTATGTCATGTGTTATAATACTGTATCTATATTGGATTGATTCTACAGTATGTCATGTGTCTGTTATAATACTGTATCTATATTGGATTGATTCTACAGTATGTCATGTGTTATAATACTGTATCTATATTGGATTGATTCTACAGTATGTCATGTGTCTGTTATAATACTGTATCTATTTTTGATTGATTTCAGGAACGGAGGCAAGTGCTATCGACAGTGTCACAGTCGATCAATCTACACAGAGATCTCAGAAGGAGGCTTGGTGTATTATAAAGCAATCATGTTTTAATAATAATTTTCAGGAACGGAGGCAAGTGCTATCGACAGTGTCACGGAGGAGGCTTGGTGTATAATAAAAGTCATGTTTCAATAATAATTTATCTCCGTATTTTACTATTTCACTATTATGATGTTTTCAGGAACGGAGGCAAGTGCTATCGACAGTGTGACGGCCGGTCGATCTACACGGAGATCTCAGAAGGAGGCTTGGGGTCGTACAGGGGTCGTGGTGTGCGTGATGCGTCCCATGCCTACTGCCTGTGGATACTGACTGTGTTCCACGCCAACAGCGAGAGGAAACCGCGATACGATGTGGCCAAGATCATCGCCTTTACTGTGGAGGGAGACATGCAGATAGAGTGTGGACAGGTGAGAGATAGAGATGTAGATAGAGATATGATGTGGTGTGTGCCACGCCAACAGCGAGAGTAAACCGTGATACGATGTGGCCAAGATCATCGCCTTTACTGTGGAGGGAGACATGCAGATAGAGTGTGGACAGGTGAGAGATAGAGATGTAGATAGAGATATGATGTGGTGTGTGCCACGCCAACAGCGAGAGTAAACCGTGATACGATGTGGCCAAGATCATCGCCTTTACTGTGGAGGGAGACATGCAGATAGAGTGTGGACAGGTGAGAGATAGAGATGTAGATAGAGATATGATGTGGTGTGTGCCACGCCAACAGCGAGAGTAAACCGTGATACGATGTGGCCAAGATCATCGCCTTTACTGTGGAGGGAGACATATAGAGTGTGGACAGGTGAGAGATAGAGATGTAGATAGAGATATGATGTGGTGTGTGCCACGCCAACAGCGAGAGGAAACCGTGATACGATGTGGCCAAGATCACCTTTGCTGTGTGTGTGTATGTTTGTGTTTTGAACTTTTCATATTTTCAATATTTGTTAAAGAGTTACATTGCAATACTTTTGTTATAAATTTGAACCGGAAATGCCAACCGGAAGTAGAGACGAAAAAGGCCAAATTTAGCCAAATTTTAATATTGGATAACTTGCAATGGGCTGTTTGAGGGGAGAATCCTGTCATGTTTGCTCTTAAATGCAAACATAAGCCCTCTAGTTATTATAAAGCATCATTATTATCTTTATTATCATCATCATGATCATCATCGTTATTATTATTATCAGTTATCATTATTATTAAGATTATCTCCCCTTTAGGGAGAATACTTTTGCTTTGGTAAGAATTCTTTTTTTTCTTTTTCTTCCTTTTTTTGGGGGGGGAGGGGGGGTCCGATTTAGCTCAAATTTTCAGAAAAGTTGCAGGAATATGTAGGAATAAGAAATTAAAAATATTAAATGATGTTGCCAAATTATCGGCAAAATATGGCAAAAAAACTGCAAAATTGGCGAAATTTCAATCTAGAATATCTCAAAAACGTCTGAACGGACTTTGTTCATATTTTCAGCATTTACTTAAAAGTAGATTTCCAACATTTTCATTCTAAAGCCAAACCGGAAGTACGAACCAGAAGTGCTCCAGCTAGGAACGAGCAGCTTTCATTTGGCTCATGGAATAGCCAAAACCGGAAGTGACGTCACAAAGTTAACTACTGAATGCTATAGCTCTTATGTTGGCCCAGGTCGGAAAGGAGTTTGGTTATATGTTTTTTAGTTTGGAAGTTATTCAAATTTATGTAAATTTGGTTGTGTTACTTTCACTTATTTCCATTTATGGAATTTTTTTATTTTTCATCCGATTTCGCTGAAATTTGCAGGAAAATTGAAGGACATTATGCTAATGCTAGATTTGCAATATTAAAAACCGATTAGCCAAAATGTGGCCGAAATATGGCAACAAATTGCAAATTTTGGCAAAACTTTAATCTTGAATAACTTGAAGACGGCTGCATGGAATACTTTCATATTTTTAGTATTTATTAAAGAGTAACAGTGCAATACTTTCATATTTTCAGTATTTACTAAAGAGTAACAGTGCAATACTTTCGTCATAAATTCGAACCGAAAGCGGAGAAAGTTTTAATATTGAATATCTTGCAAATGGCTGTTTAGGGGGAGAATCCTGTCATGTTTGCTCTCAAAAGCAAACATAAGCCCTCTAGTTATCATTGTTATGGTTATTTTCCAGGACGCCATTCAGGTGTATGATGGTATACCTCCCCACATCAACGGTTCTCGATCATCGTCGGCTCATCATCTGGCCTCAATCTGTGGCATCAACCCAGGAAGGGACGTCACTGTGTATGCCTATTCCGGCACTGTCACCGTCATCTTTGAGGCCAATCTACTGAGTAAGTTGTGTGTGTTGGAGATTTGCCTGCAAAGTCGCAGGCGTTTGGCTTCTTATACTAATTTTGAATTTATTGCTAATTTGTCGGAATGTCCCCCCCCCCCCTCTAATTCTGAATCGTCAAAAAGTAAACAAATATTGTTAAGCTGTGAAGAAATATCTCCATGCTGGTTGTAAGTTTGTTGCCATGGATTTCAAACAGTGTAGGCTATGTTTTTTCGGTTTTGTTTGTTGCCATGGATTTCAAGCAGTGTAGGCCATGTTTTGTTTGTTGCCATGGATTTCAAACAGTGTGGGCCATGTTTTGTTTGTTTTATGGATTTCAGTGTAGGCCATGTTTTGTTTGTTGCCATGGATTTCAAACAGTGTAGGTTATGTTTTGTTTGTTGCCATGGATTTCAAACAGTGTAGGCTATGTTTTGTTTGTTGCCATGGATTTCAAACAGTGTAGGCCATGTTTTGTTTGTTTTATGGATTTCAAACAGTGTAGGTTATGTTTTGTTTGTTGCCATGGATTTCAAACAGTGTAGGCTATGTTTTGTTTGTTGCCATGGATTTCAAACAGTGTAGGCCATGTTTTGTTTGTTTTATGGATTTCAAACAGTGTAGGTTATGTTTTGTTTGTTGCCATGGATTTCAAACAGTGTAGGTTATGTTTTGTTTGTTTTATGGATTTCAAACAGTGTAGGTTATGTTTTGTTTGTTGCCATGGATTTCAAACAGTGTAGGCCATGTTTTGTTTGTTGCCATGGATTTCAAACAGTGTAGGCCATGTTTTGTTTGTTTTATGGATTTCAAACAGTGTAGGTTATGTTTTGTTTGTTTTATGGATTTCAAACAGTGTAGGCCATGTTTTGTTTGTTTTATGGATTTCAAACAGTGTAGGTTATGTTTTGTTTGTTGCCATGGATTTCAAACAGTGTAGGCCATGTTTTGTTTGTTTTATGGATTTCAAACAGTGTAGGTTATGTTTTGTTTGTTGCCATGGATTTCAAACAGTGTAGGCCATGTTTTGTTTGTTTTATGGATTTCAAACAGTGTAGGTTATGTTTTGTTTGTTGCCATGGATTTCAAACAGTGTAGGCCATGTTTTGTTTGTTTTATGGATTTCAAACAGTGTAGGTTATGTTTTGTTTGTTGCCATGGATTTCAAACAGTGTAGGCCATGTTTTGTTTGTTTTATGGATTTCAAACAGTGTAGGTTATGTTTTGTTTGTTGCCATGGATTTCAAACAGTGTAGGCTATGTTTTGTTTGTTGCCATGGATTTCAAACAGTGTAGTTATGTTTTGTTTGTTGCCATGGATTTCAAACAGTGTAGGTTATGTTTTGTTTGTTGCCATGGATTTCAAACAGTGTAGGCCATGTTTTGTTTGTTTTATGGATTTCAAACAGTGTAGGTTATGTTTTGTTTGTTGCCATGGATTTCAAACAGTGTAGGTTATGTTTTGTTTGTTTTATGGATTTCAAACAGTGTAGGCCATGTTTTGTTTGTTTTATGGATTTCAAACAGTGTAGGCCATGTTTTGTTTGTTTTATGGATTTCAAACAGTGTAGGCCATGTTTTGTTTGTTTTATGGATTTCAAACAGTGTAGCCATGTTTTGTTTGTTGCCATGGATTTCAAACAGTGTAGCTATGTTTTGTTTGTTGCCATGGATTTCAAACAGTGTAGGCCATGTTTTGTTTGTTGCCATGGATTTCAAACAGTGTAGGCCATGTTTTGTTTGTTTTATGGATTTCAAACAGTGTAGGTTATGTTTTGTTTGTTGCCATGGATTTCAAACAGTGTAGGCTATGTTTTGTTTGTTGCCATGGATTTCAAACAGTGTAGGCCATGTTTTGTTTGTTTTATGGATTTCAAACAGTGTAGGTTATGTTTTGTTTGTTGCCATGGATTTCAAACAGTGTAGGCCATGTTTTGTTTGTTTTATGGATTTCAAACAGTGTAGGTTATGTTTTGTTTGTTGCCATGGATTTCAAACAGTGTAGGCCATGTTTTGTTTGTTTTATGGATTTCAAACAGTGTAGGTTATGTTTTGTTTGTTTTATGGATTTCAAACAGTGTAGGCCATGTTTTGTTTGTTTTATGGATTTCAAACAGTGTAGGTTATGTTTTGTTTGTTGCCATGGATTTCAAACAGTGTAGGCTATGTTTTGTTTGTTGCCATGGATTTCAAACAGTGTAGGTTATGTTTTGTTTGTTTTATGGATTTCAAACAGTGTAGGTTATGTTTTGTTTGTTTTATGGATTTCAAACAGTGTAGGTTATGTTTTGTTTGTTTTATGGATTTCAAACAGTGTAGGTTATGTTTTGTTTGTTGCCATGGATTTCAAACAGTGTAGGCTATGTTTTGTTTGTTGCCATGGATTTCAAACAGTGTAGGCCATGTTTTGTTTGTTTTATGGATTTCAAACAGTGTAGGTTATGTTTTGTTTGTTGCCATGGATTTCAAACAGTGTAGGCCATTTTTGTTTGTTTTATGGATTTCAAACAGTGTAGGTTATGTTTTGTTTGTTGCCATGGATTTCAAACAGTGTAGGTTATGTTTTGTTTGTTTTATGGATTTCAAACAGTGTAGGTTATGTTTTGTTTGTTGCCATGGATTTCAAACAGTGTAGGCCATGTTTTGTTTGTTTTATGGATTTCAAACAGTGTAGGTTCCATGTTTTGTTTGTTGCCATGGATTTCAAACAGTGTAGGTTATGTTTGTTTGTTTTATGGATTTCAAACAGTGTAGGTTATGTTTTGTTTGTTTTATGGATTTCAAACAGTGTAGGCCATGTTTTGTTTGTTTTATGGATTTCAAACAGTGTAGGTTATGTTTTGTTTGTTGCCATGGATTTCAAACAGTGTAGGTTATGTTTTGTTTGTTGCCATGGATTTCAAACAGTGTAGGTTATGTTTTGTTTGTTGCCATGGATTTCAAACAGTGTAGGCTATGTTTTGTTTGTTGCCATGGATTTCAAACAGTGTAGGCTATGTTTTGTTTGTTGCCATGGATTTCAAACAGTGTAGGCCATGTTTTGTTTGTTTTATGGATTTCAAACAGTGTAGGTTATGTTTTGTTTGTTGCCATGGATTTCAAACAGTGTAGGCTATGTTTTGTTTGTTGCCATGGATTTCAAACAGTGTAGGTTATGTTTTGTTTGTTTTATGGATTTCAAACAGTGTAGGCCTATGTTTTGTTTGTTTTATGGATTTCAAACAGTGTAGGTTATGTTTTGTTTGTTTTATGGATTTCAAACAGTTGTAGGCCATGTTTTTCTTTGGTTTTCTGTTAAACTATTGCCTGGAGTTTGTTGCTATTTTGTTTCCATGTTAAACACTTGCCTGGAGTTTGTTGCTATTTTGTTTCCATGTTAAACACTTGCCTGGAGTTTGTTGCTATTTTGTTTCCATGTTAAACACTTGCCTGGAGTTTGTTGCTATTTTGTTTCCATGTTAAACACTTGCCTGGAGTTTGTTGCTATTTTGTTTCCATGTTAAACACTTGCCTGGAGTTTGTTGCTATTTTGTTTCCATGTTAAACACTTGCCTGGAGTTTGTTGCTATTTTGTTTCCATGTTAAACTCTTGCCTGGAGTTTGTTGCTATTTTGTTTCCATGTTAAACACTTGCCTGGAGTTTGTTGCTATTTTGTTTCCATGTTAAACACTTGCCTGGAGTTTGTTGCTATTTTGTTTCCATGTTAAACACTTGCCTGGAGTTTGTTGCTATTTTGTTTCCATGTTAAACACTTGCCTGGAGTTTGTTGCTATTTTGTTTCCATGTTAAACACTTGCCTGGAGTTTGTTGCTATTTTGTTTCCATGTTAAACACTTGCCTGGAGTTTGTTGCTATTTTGTTTCCATGTTAAACACTTGCCTGGAGTTTGTTGCTATTTTGTTTCCATGTTAAACACTTGCCTGGAGTTTGTTGCTATTTTGTTTCCATGTTAAACACTTGCCTGGAGTTTGTTGCTATTTTGTTTCCATGTTAAACTACCTGCCTGGAGTTTGTTGCTATTTTGTTTCCATGTTAAACTCTTGCCTGGAGTTTGTTGCTATTTTGTTTCCATGTTTAACTATTACCTGGAGTTTGTTGCTATTTTGTTTCCATGTTTAACTATTACCTGGAGTTTGTTGCTATTTTGTTTCCATGTTTAACTATTACCTGGAGTTTGTTGCTATTTTGTTTCCATGTTTAACTATTGCCTGGAGTTTGTTGCTATTTTGTTTCTATGTTCTGTTAAACTATTGCCTGGAGTTTGTTGCTATTTTGTTTCCATCATATAATAAAAAGCCAAGTGTCCGTGTGTGTGTCTGTCTGTCTGAAACACAAAATGGGCCTTATAACTCCGCCGTTTTTCGAACGAATCGCTTCAAATTTGCTGTGAGCCCTAACGGGGCGATGGCAACGGCAACCGTGGCGGCCGTGTCATTTGCGCGGTTTGTATCCACCGGCCTCTTGTTGCCCGTATCTCCGGTATTTATGGACTGATTACCTTCAAATTTGGCAGGTAGATGACCGGGGACGGTGAACTATCCCTGTGCCAAACCGGAAGCGAATTGATGCAGAAACGCGCGCGATATACGCCGCTTCACCTTTTCACAAATAACTCCGCCGTTTGTTAACCGAATCGCTTTCACATTTGCTGTCAGGCTTGCTGTGGCAGGGGCGAAGCCTGGCAGCAAATTTGAAGAGAATCGGGAGAGCGCGTCACTCTCAGAGCAGCGCCAACGGGAAACAGGGCCTTATAACTCCGCCGTTTTTTTAACCGAATCGCTTCAAATTTGCTGTACTCAGCGTAACCAATGTACTTGGCGTTACCGTTACTAGGCGTTACCGTTACTAGTGGAGAGCGCATCACTCTCAGAGCAACGGAAACGGGGCTTCAGGTTTGCTGTACTCAGTGTTACCAGTACTTGGCGTTACCGTTACTAGGCATTACCGTTACTAGGGAGAGCGTGTCACTCTCACAGCAGCGCCAACGGGAAACGGGGCTTTATAACTCTGACGTTTCTTAAACTCCTAACAGTTCTTTCCCTTGAATTCTGATCACCCGCGATCGTGTTTGTTGCTATTTTGTTTCCATGTTCTGTTAAACTATTGCCTGGAGTTTGTTGCTATTTTGTTTCCATGTTAAACTATTGCCTGGAGTTTGTTGCTATTTTGTTTCCATGTTAAACTTTTGCCTGGTGTTTGTTGCTATTTTGTTTCCTGTTAAACTATTGCCTGGAGTTTGTTGCTATTTTGTTTCCATGTTAAACTTTTGCCTGGTGTTTGTTGCTATTTTGTTTCCTGTTAAACTATTGCCTGGAGTTTGTTCAGTGTCCAGAACTGGAGGGTTCAATGCCACGTGTCGTCCAGAGACCTGCAGCGGTCAGTGTGCGGTGGACGACACCTGGACCTTCACCTGTTTCCATTATTATCATCATTATGTTTATTGTCATTATCACTGCAGTGTCCAGAACTGGAGGGTTCAATGCCACGTATCTGTCCAGAGACCTGCAGCGGTCAGTGTGCGGTGGACGACACCTGGACCTTCACCTGTTTCCATTATTATCATCATTATGTTTATTGTCATTATCACTGCAGTGTCCAGAACTGGAGGGTTCAATGCCACGTATCGTCCAGAGACCTGCAGCGGTCAGTGTGCGGTGGACGACACCTGGACCTTCACCTGTTTCCAGGGCCGCTGCACCTGTCCCCCTGGATTCTTTGGGCCGGGGTGTCAACAGGAGATGTGTCCCCACCAGTGCTATGAGCACAGAGGACAGGGGAAGTGTGACACAGTGAGTTGTAATATTGTTGTTATTGTTGTTGATATGGGTGTCAACAGGAGATGTGTCCCCACCAGTGCTATGAGCACAGAGGACAGGGGAAGTGTGACACAGTGAGTTGTAATATTGTTGTTATTGTTGTTGATATGGGTGTCAGCAGGAGATGTGTTATGAAGTGTGACACAGTGAGTTGTATTGTTGTTATTGTTGTTGATATGGGTGTCAGCTGGAGATGTGTTATGAAGTGTGACACGGTGAGTTGTAATATTGTTGTTATTGTTGTTGATATGGGTGTCAGCTGGAGATGTGTTATGAAGTGTGACACAGTGAGTTGTATTGTTGTTGTTGATATGGGTGTCAGCTGGAGATGTGTTATGAAGTGTGACACAGTGAGTTGTAATATTGTTGTTATTGTTGTTGATATGGGTGTCAGCTGGAGATGTGTTATGAAGTGTGACACAGTGAGTTGTAATATTGTTGTTATTGTTGTTGATATGGGTGTCAGCAGGAGATGTGTTATGAAGTGTGACACAGTGAGTTGTAATATTGTTGTTATTGTTGTTGATATGTTGTTATTGTTGTTGATATGGGTGTCAACAGGAGATGTGTTATGAAGTGTGACACAGTGAGTTGTATTGTTGTTATTGTTGTTGATATGGGTGTCAGCAGGAGATGTGTTATGAAGTGTGACACAGTGAGTTGTAATATTGTTGTTGTTGTTGTTGATTGTTGTTATTGTTGTTGATATGGGTGTCAACAGGAGATGTGTTATGAAGTGTGACACAGTGAGTTGTATTGTTGTTATTGTTGTTGATATGGGTGTCAGCTGGAGATGTGTTATGAAGTGTGACACAGTGAGTTGTAATATTGTTGTTATTGTTGTTGATATGTTGTTATTGTTGTTGATATGGGTGTCAGCAGGAGATGTGTTATGAAGTGTGACACAGTGAGTTGTATTGTTGTTATTGTTGTTGATATGGGTGTCAGCTGGAGGTGTGTTATGAAGTGTGACACAGTGAGTTGTAATATTGTTGTTGTTGTTGATATGGGTGTCAACAGGAGATGTGTTATGAAGTGTGACACAGTGAGTTGTATTGTTGTTATTGTTGTTGATATGGGTGTCAGCAGGAGATGTGTTATGAAGTGTGACACAGTGAGTTGTAATATTGTTGTTGTTGTTGATATGGGTGTCAACAGGAGATGTGTTATGAAGTGTGACACGGTGAGTTGTATTGTTGTTATTGTTGTTGATATGGGTGTCAGCAGGAGATGTGTTATGAAGTGTGACACAGTGAGTTGTAATATTGTTGTTATTGTTGTTGATATGGGTGTCAGCTGGAGGTGTGTTATGAAGTGTGACACAGTGAGTTGTAATATTGTTGTTATTGTTGTTGATATGGGTGTCAGCAGGAGATGTGTTATGAAGTGTGACACGGTGAGTTGTAATATTGTTGTTATTGTTGTTGATATGGGTGTCAGCAGGAGATGTGTTATGAAGTGTGACACAGTGAGTTGTAATATTGTTGTTATTGTTGTTGATATGGGTGTCAGCTGGAGATGTGTTATGAAGTGTGACACAGTGAGTTGTATTGTTATTGTTGTTGATATGGGTGTCAGCAGGAGATGTGTTATGAAGTGTGACACAGTGAGTTGTGATATTGTTGTTATTGTTGTTGATATGGGTGTCAGCTGGAGATGTGTTATGAAGTGTGACACAGTGAGTTGTATTGTTGTTATTGTTGTTGATATGGGTGTCAGCAGGAGATGTGTTATGAAGTGTGACACAGTGAGTTGTAATATTGTTGTTATTGTTGTTGATATGGGTGTCAGCTGGAGATGTGTTATGAAGTGTGACACAGTGAGTTGTAATATTGTTGTTATTGTTGTTGATATGGGTGTCAGCTGGAGATGTGTTATGAAGTGTGACACGGTGAGTTGTAATATTGTTGTTATTGTTGTTGATATGGGTGTCAGCTGGAGATGTGTTATGAAGTGTGACACAGTGAGTTGTATTGTTATTGTTGTTGATATGGGTGTCAGCAGGAGATGTGTTATGAAGTGTGACACAGTGAGTTGTAATATTGTTGTTATTGTTGTTGTTATGGGTGTCAGCAGGAGATGTGTTATGAAGTGTGACACAGTGAGTTGTAATATTGTTGTTATTGTTGTTGTTATGGGTGTCAGCAGGAGATGTGTTATGAAGTGTGACACAGTGAGTTGTATTGTTGTTATTGTTGTTGTTATGGGTGTCAGCAGGAGATGTGTTATGAAGTGTGACACAGTGAGTTGTATTGTTGTTATTGTTGTTATGGGTGTCAGCAGGAGATGTGTTATGAAGTGTGACACGGTGAGTTGTAATATTGTTGTTGTTGTTGTTATGGGTGTCAGCAGGAGATGTGTTATGAAGTGTGACACGGTGAGTTGTAATGTTGTTATTGTTGTTGATATGGGTGTCAGCAGGAGATGTGTTATGAAGTGTGACACAGTGAGTTGTAATGTTGTTATTGTTGTTGATATGGGTGTCAGCAGGAGATGTGTTATGAGCACAAGGGGCAGGGGAAGTGACACAGTGAGTTGTAATGTTGTTATTGTTGTTGATATGGGTGTCAACAGGAGATGTGTTATGAGCTCAAGGGGCAGGGGAGGTGTGACACATTGAGTTGTAGTATTGTTATGTATGATATGGTGAGTGGTTAATATCATTCTTTTGTGTTGTTATTGTTGTCTGTTATTATCCTCCTGACAAAGCAGTCCTTTGTTCCCATGCACTTTGCAGCCTGCATGGAGGAAGCTTTATTATCCTCCTGACAAAGGAGTCCTTTGTTCCCATGCACTTTGCAGCCTGCATGGAGGAAGCTTTATTATCCTCCTGACAAAGGAGTCCTTTGTTCCCATGCACTTTGTAGCCTGCATGGAGGAAGCTTTATTATCCTCCTGACAAAGGAGTCCTTTGTTCCCATGCACTTTGCAGCCTGCATGGAGGAAGCTTTATTATCCTCCTGACAAAGGAGTCCTTTGTTCCCATGCACTTTGTAGCCTGCATGGAGGAAGCTTTATTATCCTCCTGACAAAGGAGTCCTTTGTTCCCATGCACTTTGCAGCCTGCATGGAGGAAGCTTTATTATCCTCCTGACAAAGGAGTCCTTTGTTCCCATGCACTTTGCAGCCTGCATGGAGGAAGCTTTATTATCCTCCTGACAAAGGAGTCCTTTGTTCCCATGCACTTTGCAGCCTGCATGGAGGAAGCTTTATTATCCTCCTGACAAAGGAGTCCTTTGTTCCCATGCACTTTGCAGCCTGCATGGAGGAAGCTTTATTATCCTCCTGACAAAGGAGTCATTGGTTCCCATGCACTTTGTAGCCTGCATGGAGGAAGCTTTATTATCCTCCTGACAAAGGAGTCCTTTGTTCCCATGCACTTTGCAGCCTGCATGGAGGAAGCTTTATTATCCTCCTGACAAAGGAGTCCTTTGTTCCCATGCACTTTGCAGCCTGCATGGAGGAAGCTTTATTATCCTCCTGACAAAGGAGTCCTTTGTTCCCATGCACTTTGTAGCCTGCATGGAGGAAGCTTTATTATCCTCCTGACAAAGGAGTCCTTTGTTCCCATGCACTTTGCAGCCTGCATGGAGGAAGCTTTATTATCCTCCTGACAAAGGAGTCCTTTGTTCCCATGCACTTTGCAGCCTGCATGGAGGAAGCTTTATTATCCTCCTGACAAAGGAGTCCTTTGTTCCCATGCACTTTGCAGCCTGCAAGGAGGAAGCTTTATTATCCTCCTGACAAAGGAGTCCTTTGTTCCCATGCACTTTGCAGCCTGCATGGAGGAAGCTTTATTATCCTCCTGACAAAGGAGTCCTTTGTTCCCATGCACTTTGTAGCCTGCATGGAGGAAGCTTTATTATCCTCCTGACAAAGGAGTCCTTTGTTCCCATGCACTTTGTAGCCTGCATGGAGGAAGCTTTATTATCCTCCTGACAAAGGAGTCATTGGTTCCCATGCACTTTGTAGCCTGCATGGAGGAAGCTTTATTATCCTCCTGACAAAGGAGTCCTTTGTTCCCATGCACTTTGCAGCCTGCAAGGAGGAAGCTTTATTATCCTCCTGACAAAGGAGTCCTTTGTTCCCATGCACTTTGTAGCCTGCAAGGAGGAAGCATGTTTCATCGCTCCAAAACCCAGTGGAACTTTTCAAATTTCGATAAATGAAGAATAACTAATTTCTCAAAATAATTATATTGAAAATGTTGTATGAAAGTTTTGACAGCAAATGAACTATGCAGTCACTTTTGACAGCAACTAGAAATTAGATCTCGATGTTGAAACGAAGGTGTTCACTTTTGTGGAAACAAACACTCTGTGTATAAAACTACAGATACGAGCAACAGTGCTGTGAAAATAAAAACAGATAAAGTGACTGTCGCTGGATGTAAAAAGCAATCCATTTCTTGCTTTTGGGATCTGGTATCTTCGATTTAAGCTACACACATGTGAAACTGCATGCTAAGAAATGGGTTAAATTGATATTGTGGTCAGTTAGGATTAGGGTTAGGGTTGTGAAGCTGCATGCTAAGAAATGGGTTAAATTGATACCATGGTCAGTTAGGAAAAGTCTTTCCATGGTAACCCCCTTAGAGATTGGATTCTGTGATTTCTTTAATTGATACTGTGGTCAGTTAGGAAAAGTCTTTCCATGGTAACCCACTTAGAGATTGGATTCTGTGATTTCTTTAATTGATACTGTGGTCAGTTAGGAAAAGTCTGTCCATGGTAACCCCCTTAGAGATTGGATTCTGTGATTTCTTTAATTGATACTGTGGTCAGTTAGGAAAAGTCTTTCCATGGTAACCCACCTTAGAGATTGGATTCTGTGATTTCTTTAATTGATACTGTGGTCAGTTAGGAAAAGTCTTTCCATGGTAACCCCCTTAGAGATTGGATTCTGTGATTTCTTTAATTGATACTGTGGTCAGTTAGGAAAAGTCTTTCCATGGTTACCCACTGTAATTTGACTTGGAAATAATTTAATGACACAATACTTCGGGTCACAGACCCTTCAAAGGTGCAAAAAGAAAATGAGAACAAAATCAAGGTAGGAAAACGAACAAACTCCCAAAGTCCTCAAAACAAATGAACAGAGTTCACAGTAAAATATGAAAGAACAATGCTCACCAAAGAGAGGAAAAGAAGACAAGAAATATCACGTGGAAATAAAAAGTGTTAAAAAGATACGAAAGGTGTTCATGCCAACGGGTTGGGGGGGGGGGGGGGGGGGGGAGGTGTTTAAACACCAAGAAAACTGAGAGATGAAAAGGGGTGGTAGGAAAAGAGGAGAAGGAGAAACAAGAGAGAGAGAGAGAGAGGGAGAGAGAGAGAGAGAGAGAGTGAGAGACTGAGGTAGAGAAGGAGTGAGAGAGAGAGAGTGAGAGAGAGAGAGAGAGAGGGGGTGGGGAAGAGAGCATATAAACCAAAAGAGCGGGGGGAGAGAGAGAGAGAGAGAGAGAGAAAAGGGAGAGAAAGAGAGGAGCAGGAGGTGTTTCTCATGATGCAAGGTAAGCACATCAGGAAATCAAGGAGGCATAAGTGGACAGGAGAAAGTAGAAGGAGGGGAGACGAGACTCCCTGGCAGACCTGTCCACTCTACTCTTTGGGAGTAGCATTCTACTCAATTTGGACCTCTACTACTCTTCAACATTGAAAATAATGCGGTTTACTACTCATTTTTAGTGAACATTGTTTAATGGTTTAATGAATAAAACTACACATTTTGCACCAAAACTACTCATTTCAGCTATGCAGACTACTCAAGACTTGTGTAGGGGGTAAACAGGTCTGCCCTGGGCACAAGGTTGATGGGAAGGCTGGAAATGTTGTTACATAGTAGCATCAAATCATGTAAATTTTTCACTTCGAAAAATAGATTTTCATCCCATGGAGGGGTAACCCTGGAAAAAGTTCATGAAGACTAAGGGAATACAGCAAAATGTTATTGACAGATATTCATGCCATCGGGTTGAACTGTTCCTAGCTTTTTGATATGCAACGACTCCATATACTTCCGATTTGGGCTGTCTTTGGGGTTGCTCCAAACCGCGGCGATTTTTATATGTATCTTGAAATCATGGGCGGGTTGGGCAAAATGACAAGCAACTGACGTTTGATATTTCAGGCGTATGGCTCGCTCATGTTCCACAAAACGTTCGTTCAGGCTACGGTAGGTCTCGCCCACATACAGTGCAGAACATTGGGTACATGTTATTATGTAGATGAGATTCGTTCAGGCTTCGGTAGGTCTCGCCCACATACAGTGCAGAACATTGGGTACATGTTATTATGTAGATGAGATTCGTTCAGGCTACGGTAGGTCTCGCCCACATACAGTGCAGAACATTGGGTACATGTTATTATGTAGATGAGATTCGTTCAGGCTACGGTAGGTCTCGCCCACATACAGTGCAGAACATTGGGTACATGTTATTATGTAGATGAGATTCGTTCAGGCTACGGTAGGTCTCGCCCACATACAGTGCAGAACATTGGGTACATGTTATTATGTAGATGAGATTCGTTCAGGCTACGGTAGGTCTCACCCACATACAGTGCAGAACATTGGGTACATGTTATTATGTAGATGAGATTCGTTCAGGCTACGGTAGGTCTCACCCACATACAGTGCAGAACATTGGGTACATGTTATTATGTAGATGAGATTTTCTGAACGGCAGGAAAAATGGCTTCGCACAATGAAATGTCCGTTTGTGCCACGGAAGTTGAGGTTGGGATCTATGAAAGGACAGGTTTTGCAGTTCTTTTGGTTGCAGGGTTGATTACCAGCATGGATGGTGGACGCTGTGTCAGTATTGTCGCTTTGTTCTGTGAACCTGGAGTGCACAAGTAGGTCTCATGTTTGTGTCCCTTTTGAACGCAACTGTGGTCAGTTAGGAAAAGTCTTTCCATGGTAACCCACTTAGAGGTTGCATTCTGTGATTTCTTTAATTGATACTGTGGTCAGTTAGGAAAAGTCTTTCCATGGTAACCCACTTAGAGATTGCATTCTGTGATTTCAGGTGTATCGAATGTGCCGTTGCCATGCCAACTACTCGGGCAAAGACTGCAGCATCAACATCGGAGCCAACCCTCATGTGGAGCTATTAATAGACTACAGCCGCTTGGGCCGGGATACGTCGGCACCCTGCCCCCGTGTGGGCCACACGCTGGTGTCATGCGGGGATCACCACCTTTATTTGTTTGGGGGGTACAGTCTGGACCATGGACTACTCAACGACATGTGGAGATATAATACTCTGAGTGGACAGTGGACGCTTATCACACCTAATGGAACTGTGCCTAAAGGAAGGTGGGTGTTGGTGTACTGTGCACATTGTAGTGATATGTTTGGGGGGTAACAGTCTGGATCATGGACTACTGAATGAACTGTGCCTAAAGGAAGGTGGGGGGTACAGTCTGGATCATGGACTACTGAATGAACTGTGCCTAAAGGAAGGTGGGTGTTAGTGTTGTACTGTGCACATTGTAGTGATATGTTTGGGGGGTAACAGTCTGGATCATGGACTACTGAATGAACTGTGCCTAAAGGAAGGTGGGGGTACAGTCTGGATCATGGACTACTGAATGAACTGTGCCTAAAGGAAGGTGGGGGTACAGTCTGGATCATGGACTACTGAATGAACTGTGCCTAAAGGAAGGTGGGTGTTAGTGTTGTACTGTGCACATTGTAGTGATATGTTTGGGGGGTACAGTCTGGATCATGGACTACTGAATGAACTGTGCCTAAAGGAAGGTGGGGGGTAGAGTCTGGACCATGGACTACTGAATGAACTGTGCCTAAAGGAAGGTGGGGGGTAGAGTGTGGATGCACATTGTAGTGAGATATGGTGGACATGATGTGCACATTGTAGTGAGATATGGTGGACATGATGTGCACATTGTAGTGAGATATGGTGGACATTATGTGCACACTGTAGTGAGATATGGTGGACATTATGTGCACATTGTAGTGAGATATGGTGGACATGATGTGCACATTGTAGTGAGATATGGTGGACATTATGTGCACATTGTAGTGAGATATGGTGGACATGATGTGCACATTGTAGTGAGATATGGTGGACATGATGTGCACATTGTAGTGAGATATGGTGGACATTATGTGCACATTGTAGTGAGATATGGTGGACATTATGTGCACATTGTAGTGAGATATGGTGGACATGATGTGCACATTGTAGTGAGATATGGTGGACATTATGTGCACACTGTAGTGAGATATGGTGGACATTATGTGCACATTGTAGTGAGATATGGTGGACATTATGTGCACATTGTAGTGAGATATGGTGGACATTATGTGCACATTGTAGTGAGATATGGTGGACATGATGTGCACATTGTAGTGAGATATGGTGGACATGATGTGCACATTGTAGTGAGATATGGTGGACATGATGTGCACATTGTAGTGAGATATGGTGGACATGATGTGCACATTGTAGTGAGATATGGTGGACATTATGTGCACATTGTAGTGAGATATGGTGGACATTATGTGCACATTGTAGTGAGATATGGTGGACATTATGTGCACATTGTAGTGAGATATGGTGGACATGATGTGCACATTGTAGTGAGATATGGTGGACATTATGTGCACATTGTAGTGAGATATGGTGGACATTATGTGCACACTGTAGTGAGATATGGTGGACATTATGTGCACATTGTAGTGAGATATGGTGGACATGATGTGCACATTGTAGTGAGATATGGTGGACATTATGTGCACATTGTAGTGAGATATGGTGGACATGATGTGCACATTGTAGTGAGATATGGTGGACATTATGTGCACATTGTAGTGAGATATGGTGGACATGATGTGCACATTGTAGTGAGATATGGTGGACATTATGTGCACATTGTAGTGAGATATGGTGCACATTATGTGCACATTGTAGTGAGATATGGTGGACATTATGTGCACATTGTAGTGAGATATGGTGGACATTATGTGCACACTGTAGTGAGATATGGTGGACATGATGTGCACATTGTAGTGAGATATGGTGGACATTATGTGCACATTGCAGTGAGATATGGTGGACATTATGTGCACATTGTAGTGAGATATGGTGGACATTATGTGCACATTGTAGTGAGATATGGTGGACATTATGTGCACATTGTAGTGAGATATGGTGGACATTATGTGCACATTGCAGTGAGATATGGTGGACATTATGTGCACACTGTAGTGAGATATGGTGGACATTATGTGCACATTGTAGTGAGATATGGTGGACATTATGTGCACATTGCAGTGAGATATGGTGGACATTATGTGCACATTGTAGTGAGATATGGTGGACATTATGTGCACATTGTAGTGAGATATGGTGGACATTATGTGCACATTGTAGTGAGATATGGTGCACATTATGTGCACATTGTAGTGAGATATGGTGGACATTATGTTTCACCATCTGTGCCTGTTAGTGTCTGGACTACTAAGGCTTGGACTTGGAGAAATCAGATGACCATTCCTAGAACCAGACCCCATGAAGAGTGTGACCATTGATGGTATACTGCATTCTGTTGTATTGTGTTGCATTCTGTTGTATTGTGTTATGTTGTATTGTGTTGCATTCTGTTGTATTGTGTTATGTTGTATTGTGTTGCATTCTGTTGTATTGTGTTATGTTGTATTGTGTTGCATTCTGTTGTATTGTGTTATGTTGTATTGTGTTGCATTCTGTTGTATTGTGTTGTGTTGTATTGTGTTGCATTCTGTTGTATTGTGTTATGTTGTATTGTGTTGCATTCTGTTGTATTGTGTTATGTTGTATTGTGTTGCATTCTGTTGTATTGTGTTATGTTGTATTGTGTTGCATTCTGTTGTATTGTGTTAT
Organism: Phymorhynchus buccinoides; assembly: GCA_017654935.2. Classification (NCBI taxonomy): domain Eukaryota; kingdom Metazoa; phylum Mollusca; class Gastropoda; order Neogastropoda; family Raphitomidae; genus Phymorhynchus; species Phymorhynchus buccinoides. The sequence continues at coordinate 47,387,784 of CM065705.1, read as the reverse complement.
GTTGTATTGTGTTGCATTCTGTTGTATTGTGTTATGTTGTATTGTGTTGCATTCTGTTGTATTGTGTTATGTTGTATTGTGTTGCATTCTGTTATGTTGTGTTGCATTCTGTTATATTGCATGGCATTGTGTTGCATTCTGTTATATTGCGTGTCATTGTGTTGCATTCTGTTATATTGCATGGCATTGTGTTGCATTCTGTTATATTGCGTGTCATTGTGTTGCATTCTATTGTGATGCATTATGTTGTGTTGCATTCTGTTATATTGCATGGCATTGTGTTGCATTCTGTTATATTGCGTGGCATTGTGTTGCATTCTGTTATATTGCGTGCATTGTGTTGTGTTGCATTGTATTGTGTTGCATTCTGTTATGTTGTGTTGCATTCTGTTATATTGCATGGCATTGTGTTGCATTCTGTTATATTGCGTGTCATTGTGTTGTGTTGCATTGTTATATTGCATTGTATTGTGTTGCATTCTGTTGTGTTGTATGACATTGTATGTGTTGTATTGTGTTGCATTCTGTTGTGTTGTATGGCATTGTATGTATTGTATTGTGTTGCATTCTGTTGTGTTGTATGGCATTGTATGTGTTGTATTGTGTTGCATTCTGTTGTGTTGTATGGCATTGTATGTGTTGTGTTGCATTCTGTTGTGTTGTATGGCATTGTATGTGTTGTATTGTGTTGCATTCTGTTGTGTTGTATGGCATTGTATGTATTGTGTTGCATTCTGTTGTGTTGTATGGCATTGTATGTGTTGTATTGTGTTGCATTCTGTTGTGTTGTATGGCATTGTATGTGTTGTGTTGCATTCTGTTGTGTTGTATGGCATTGTATGTGTTGTGTTGCATTCTGTTGTGTTGTATGGCATTGTATGTATTGTGTTGCATTCTGTTGTGTTGTATGGCATTGTATGTGTTGTATTGTGTTGCATTCTGTTGTGTTGTATGGCATTGTATGTGTTGTGTTGCATTCTGTTGTGTTGTATGGCATTGTATGTATTGTGTTGCATTCTGTTGTGTTGTATGGCATTGTATGTGTTGTGTTGCATTCTGTTGTGTTGTATGGCATTGTATGTATTGTGTTGCATTCTGTTGTGTTGTATGGCATTGTATGTGTTGTATTGTGTTGCATTCTGTTGTGTTGTATGGCATTGTATTGTGTTGCATTCTGTTGTGTTGTATGGCATTGTGTTGCATTCTGTTATGTTGCATGGCATTGTATTGTGTTGTATTGTGTTGCATTCTGTCATCAGATGCCATCAGCAGTTGATCATTCCTGGAACCAGTCCATGAAGTGTGATGATGTTAGTTTGTATTCTGCGGTATTGTGTTGTGTTGTATTGTGTTGATTAATGTGGTCTTGTATTGTACTGTACTGTATTGTATTGTGTTGTACTGCATGGTATTGTATTGTATTGTGTTATTTTATCAGATACCACCATGCCTCCACCTGTGTGTCAGGGAGGAAGCAGATCTGTATCTACGGCGGATTCCTGGAACCTGACCCCATGAAGATTGACAGTGTTGTGTTATGTTATTTTATCAGATACCACCATGCCTCCACCTGTGTGTCAGGGAGGAAGCAGATCTGTATCTACGGCGGATTCCTGGAACCTGACCCCATGAAGATTGACAGTGTTGTGTTATGTTATTTTATCAGATACCACCATGCCTCCACCTGTGTGTCAGGGAGGAAGCAGATCTTTATCTACGGCGGATTCCTGGAACCTGACCCCATGAAGATTCTGATCGACAACACAAGGGAGACCACTCATGAGCCGACCAGTGACCTCTATATCTACAACATCGACAATGCACTGTGGCAGAAACCAACAGTCAGTACTCTGTGTGTGTGTGCGTGTGTGCGTGCGTGCTTGCGTGAATTCAGCAATGAACTGTCAACATTGACAGCCAAAACCAGCAGTAAAACAACAAACGGACAAACAGAGAGAAAACAGGTTATCTTTGAGGGAAAAAACACTATGTTATATTGTTATGTACAGTGGAATCCGTTTAATTGGCCATCGGATAATCGTCCAAAGCCGCTTAATCGGCCAATTTCCTCTGGAACGGAATTTTTTCTTCTTAAGCATGTGTTATTTTGTTCGTTTTTACGGCCAAAGCTGAAATCTTCAATTTCGCTTTATTGGCCACTTTTTCCCTCTAATTTTTCCTCTTTACCCCTTTTGGAGAGGGAGAACAACAGAGGCAGACAAACTGACAACACGCTTTTGACGTTTACATGGTTGAGTGTGAAGTTGGAAGGTGAGCTGTTGTCAATTGAAAGACCCTGCATGGCGTTAAAATCACTCAAGAAAACAAAATCATTGTCTTTTACTCGTGCTTCTGTCAAGTTGTAGGATTAATAAACACACACACACACACACACACACACACACACATCACAAAAAGGGACAGAATTTGAATTTGAACTGCAACATTTAATTTTGACGTCATTGCTTTTGACTTGCATAATTGCGTCATACGATAATCCATGTTCATTTTATCGGCCGATTCGCTTTATCGGCCATATTTTTCCTGGTCCCAAAAGTGGCCGATTAAGCGGATTCCACTGTACTTAGAGAAATCTAGTGATTGTCTGACCCTTCTGCCAGCCTGTATGTTGTCTTTGGGGAGGGTGGTGTGTGTGGTGGTGTATGTAGTCTTTGGGGAGGGTGGTGTATGTTGTCTTTGGGGAGGGTGGTGTATGTGGTGGTGTATGTAGTCTTTGGGGAGGGTGGTGTATGTTGTCTTTGGGGAGGGTGGTGTGTATGTAGTCTTTGGGGAAGGTGGTGTGTGTTGTCTTTGGGGAGGGTGGTGTATGTTGTCTTTGGGGAGGGTGGTGTATGTTGTCTTTGGGGAGGGTGGTGTATGTAGTCTTTGGGGAGGGTGGTGTGTGTTGTCTTTGGGGAGGGTGGTGTGTATGGTGGTGTATGTAGTCTTTGGGGAGGGTGGTGTATGTTGTCTTTGGGGAGGGTGGTGTGTGTGGTGGTGTATGTAGTCTTTGGGGAGGGTGGTGTGTGTTGTCTTTGGGGAGGGTGGTGTGTGTTGTCTTTGGGGAGGGTGGTGTATGTTGTCTTTGGGGAGGGTGGTGTGTATGGTGGTGTATGTTGTCTTTGGGGAGGGTGGTGTGTATGGTGGTGTATGTAGTCTTTGGGGAGGGTGGTGTGTGTGGTGGTGTATGTAGTCTTTGGGGAGGGTGGTGTGTATCTGTATGGTGGTGTATGTAGTGTTTGGGGAGGGTGGTGTGTGTGGTGGTGTATGTAGTCTTTGGGGAGGGTGGTGTGTATGGTGGTGTATGTAGTCTTTGGGGAGGGTGGTGTGTATGGTGGTGTATGTAGTCTTTGGGGAGGGTGGTGTATGTAGTCTCTGGGGAGGGTGGTGTGTGTGGTGGTGTATGCAGTCTTTGGGGAGGGTGGTGTGTATGGTGGTGTATGTAGTCTTTGGGGAGGGTGGTGTATGTTGTCTTTGGGGAGGGTGGTGTGTGTGGTGGTGTATGCAGTCTTTGGGGAGGGTGGTGTGTATGGTGGTGTATGTAGTCTTTGGGGAGGGTGGTGTATGTGGTGGTGTTTGTTGTCTTTGGGGAGGGTGGTGTATGTGGTGGTGTATGTTGTCTTTGGGGAGGGTGGTGTGTATGGTGGTGTATGTAGTCTTTGGGGAGGGTGGTGTATGTAGTCTTTGGTGGTGTATGTAGTCTTTGGGGAGGGTGGTGTATGTGGTGGTGTATGTAGTCTTTGGGGAGGGTGGTGTATGTGGTGGTGTATGTAGTCTTTGGGGAGGGTGGTGTATGTAGTCTTTGGGGAGGGTGGTGTATGTAGTCTTTGGGGAGGGTGGTGTGTATGGTGGTGTATGTAGTCTTTGGGGAGGGTGGTGTGTATGGTGGTGTATGTAGTCTTTGGGGAGGGTGGTGTATGTAGTCTTTGGGGAGGGTGGTGTGTATGGTGGTATATGTTGTCTCTGGGGAGGGTGATGTGTGTTGTCTTTGGGGAGGGTGGTGTGTATGGTGGTGTATGTAGTCTTTGGGGAGGGTGGTGTGTATGGTGGTGTATGTAGTCTTTGGGGAGGGTGGTGTGTATGGTGGTGTATGTTGTCTTTGGGGAGGGTGGTGTGTGTTGTCTTTGGGGAGGGTGGTGTATGTAGTCTTTGGGGAGGGTGGTGTGTGTTGTCTTTGGGGAGGGTGGTGTATGTAGTCTTTGGGGAGGGTGGTGTGTATGGTGGTGTATGTTGTTTTTGGGGAGGGTGGTGTGTATGGTGGTGTATGTAGTCTTTGGGGAGGGTGGTGTGTATGGTGGTGTATGTAGTCTTTGGGGAGGGTGGTGTGTATGGTGGTGTATGTTGTCTTTGGGGAGGGTGGTGTGTATGGTGGTGTATGTAGTCTTTGGGGAGGGTGGTGTGTATGGTGGTGTTTGTTGTCTTTGGGGAGGGTGGTGTGTATGGTGGTGTATGTTGTCTTTGGGGAGGATGGTGTGTATGGTGGTGTATGTTGTCTTTGGTGTATGTACTGTGAGTGGTGTGAACTGTTTATGGTGTATGTACTGTGAGTGGTGTGAACTGTTTATGGTGTATGTACTGTGAGTGGTGTGAACTGTTTATGGTGTATGTACTGTGAGTGGTGTGAACTGTTTATGGTGTATGTACTGTGAGTTGTGTGAACTGTTTATGGTGTATGTACTGTGAGTGGTGTGAACTGTTTATGGTGTATGTACTGTGAGTGGTGTGAACTGTTTATGGTGTATGTACTGTGAGTTGTGTGAACTGTTTATGGTGTATGTACTGTGAGTGGTGTGAACTGTTTATGGTGTATGTACTGTGAGTGGTGTGAACTGTTTATGGTGTATGTACTGTGAGTGGTGTGAACTGTTTATGGTGTATGTACTGTGAGTGGTGTGAACTGTTTATGGTGTATGTACTGTGAGTGGTGTGAACTGTTTATGGTGTATGTACTGTGAGTGGTGTGAACTGTTTATGGTGTATGTACTGTGAGTGGTGTGAACTGTTTATGGTGTATGTACTGTGAGTTGTGTGAACTGTTTATGGTGTATGTACTGTGAGTTGTGTGAACTGTTTATGGTGTATGTACTGTGAGTGGTGTGAACTGTTTATGGTGTATGTACTGTGAGTGATGTGAACTGTTTATGGTGTATGTACTGTGAGTGGTGTGAACTGTTTATGGTGTATGTACTGTGAGTTGTGGTTATGGTGTATGTAGTGTATGTGATGTGAACTGTTTATGGTGTATGTACTGTGAGTGATGTGAACTGTTTATGGTGTATGTACTGTGAGTGGTGTGAACTGTTTATGGTGTATGTACTGTGAGTGGTGTGAGCTGTTTATGGTGTATGTACTGTGAGTGGTGTGAACTGTTTATGGTGTATGTACTGTGAGTGATGTGAACTGTTTATGGTGTATGTACTGTGAGTTGTGGTTATGGTCTATGTAGTGTATGTGATGTGAACTGTTTATGGTGTATGTACTGTGAGTGATGTGAACTGTTTATGGTGTATGTACTGTGAGTGGTGTGAACTGTTTATGGTGTATGTACTGTGAGTGATGTAAACTGTTTATGGTGTATGTACTGTGAGTGATGTGAACTGTTTATGGTGTATGTACTGTGAGTGATGTAAACTGTTTATGGTGTATGTACTGTGAGCTGTCAGGCTGTGATCAGTCTTAAGGCAAGTGAACTGGTTTGTGGTGTATGTCAGTGACAAATCATGTTCACTGAATGTTATGGTAACTGGATCATGATCTGTGTTGTGTTATAACGTTCATCATCAGGTACTAATAATGTAAATGATTTTGATTCATTTCTAATGCTAATCATATGCTAATGACGTGGTAGATCCCCGTTCATTATCAGGTACTAATAATGTAAATGATTTTGATTCATTTCTAATGCTAATCATATGCTAATGACGTGATAGATCCCCAATGGATGCCGGCATTGGTTGGACACACGTTAACTCAGGTCAGCGACAACAAGCTGTTGATTTTTATGCTAATCATTATGCTAATTTATGCTAATGACGTTGCAGATCCCCCAATGGATGCCGGCGTTGGTTGGACACACGTTAACTCAGGTCAGCGACAACAAGCTGTTGATTTGTATGCTAATCATTATGCTAATTGTATGCTAATGATGTTGCAGATCCCCCAATGGATGCCGGCGTTGGTTGGACACACGTTGACTCAGGTCAGCGACAACAAGCTGGTTCTGATTGGAGGGTTTTCTTCCGAGGTCTACTTCTCGTCCAAGGTGTTTGAATACAACACGGACAATTCGTTGTACACATGGAGAGAGTTCAACACTGACGAAATAAACGGAGCCTATCCCATCGGTGAGTTATCTCTGTTGTTCACTATCATAAAGCTGAGTGAGTAAACTGACATAGTGAGTAAACTGATATATGTGGAGAGAGTTCAACACTGACGAAATAAACGGAGCCTATCCCATCGGTGAGTTATCTCCGTTATCTCTGTGTATGTTCACTATCATAAAGCTGAGTGAGTAAGCTGACTACTCATGATATATGTGGAGAGAGTTCAACTCTGACGAAATAAATGGAGCCTATCCCATCGGTGAGTTATCTCCGTTATCTCTGTGTATGTTTAGTATCATAAAGCTGAGTGAGTAAGCTGACTACTCATTATATATGTGGAGAGAGTTGAACACTGACAAGATAAATGGAACCTATCCCATCGGTGAGTTATCTCTGTGTATGTTCACTATCATAAAGCTGAATGAGTAAGCTGACTACTCATGATATATGTGGAGAGAGTTGAACACTGACGAGAGAAATGGAACCTATCCCATCGGTGAGTTATCTCTGTGTATGTTCACTATCATAAAGCTGAGTGAGTAAGCTGACTACTCATGATATATGTGGAGAGAGTTGAACACTGATGAGATAAACGGAGCCTATCCCATCGGTGAGTTATCTCTGTGTATGTTCACTATCATAAAGCTGAGTCAGTAAGCTGACTACTCATTATATATGTGGAGAGAGTTGAACACTGACGAGATAAACGGAACCTATCCCATCGGTGAGTTATCTCTGTATGTTCTCTATCATAAAGCTGAGTGAGTAAACTGACTACTCATTATATATGTGGAGAGAGTTGAACACTGATGAGATAAACGGCGAGTTATCTCTGTGTATCTTTAGTAATAATTATAATAATAATAATTAACATTTATAGAGCGCCCTTTCTTTCATGAGCTCACGGCGCTTCACAATTATTTAAATAAATACATAGATCATAAGCTACTACAATATTAACTATCAAAAACGTGCACATAGCCACAACACAATCACCCACGCACACATCAACGCGTTGTGCGCACACACCCACACACAATGTGTGGAACATAGTTTTAAGGCAGGAAACAGGACAAGGAAGAAATCAGAGGTATTGCCGGAAGAGGTGAGTTTTAAGAGCGGTTTTGAAAGATTGGAAAGATTTAGCAGAATGAAGTTCATATGGTAGGGTGTTCCAGACAGAAGGGGCGCTGAAAGAAAATGAACGTTCACCATATGTCTTAGTGTTTGTACGAGGAATAGAAAGGATAAGTTTGTCAGAAGAGGAACGGAGAGACCTGGAGGGTGAGTACAGGTGAACGAAATCAGAGAGGTAGGCAGGACTAGATGAATGGACAGCATTGAAACAGAGGCAAGCAATTTTATACTTTATTCTTGCCTCAACTGGAAGCCAGTGTAAGGTATTGAGGTGGGGGTTGATGTGGTCTGTACGAGGGACTTTAAGGATTAACCGAGCTGCATTGTTTTGAACTTTCTGAAGTTTGTTGAGGAGGGTTTGAGGACAGCCTGCAAGTAAGGAATTGCAATAATCGATGCGAGACAGTACAAAAGCTGACACTAGAGTCTTGGTGGCTTCAACTGTGAGATAGTGACGAATGGCACTTATACGACAGAGTTCAAAGTTCACATTACGAATCAGTCATGACATGAATGACCATAGTTAGATGACAGTGGACAGGTGGATTTTCTCTGAGTGGAAACGATCATTGCCTCACTCTTATCATCATTGAGTTTCAATTTATTGGAGGTCATCCATGACTTGACATCTGAAACAGTATCCTGCATGGACAAAACTAGATCATCAATTTCATTAGGCTTAGAAGACTTCTGCAGTTGGGTTATCATCAGCGAATGAGTGATGGAGAGTTGAATGCTGGGACATGACGTCTGAAAGAGGAGAAGTGTAGAGAACAAATAGAACAGGCCCCAGGACTGACCCCTGTGGCACACCACAGGAAACAGAGGCTGGGGCAGAGTTGGTGTCATGAAAGGAAACAATCTGGGTACTGTTAGAAAGATAAGAGGTGAACCACTGGAGAACTGTACCACTGATGCCGAAGACAGATTCCAAGCGAGAAAGAAGAGTGTTGTGAAGAGTGTTTTAGTGTCATAAAGCTGAGTGAGTAAACTGACTATTCATGATATATGTGGAGAGTTGAACACTGACGAGATAAACGGAGCCTATCCCATCGGTGAGTTATCTCTGTGTATCTTCAGTATCATGAAGTAAACTGACTACTCATTACATATGTGTGGAGAGTTGAACACTGACGAGATAAACGGAGCCTATCCCATCGGTGAGTTATCTCTGTGTATCTTCAGTATCATGAAGTAAACTGACTACTCATTACATATGTGTGGAGAGTTGAACACTGACGAGATAAACGGAGCCTATCCCATCGGTGAGTTATCTCTGTGTATCTTCAGTATCATGAAGTAAACTGACTACTCATTACATATGTGTGGAGAGAGTTCAACATAAACGGAGCCTATCCCATCGGTGAGTTATCTCTGTGTATCTTTAGTATCATGAAGTAAACTGACTAATGATATATGAGCGTTTTTAAAAAAAGGCCGAAATATGTGTGAACAAATTAAAAAATTCTGGGAGAGGTTATTGACAGCAAATTTGTAGTTGCTACAAATTAATGAAGAATTTGATATGCTACCTGTAAATTGCACTCAACAATAAGTTTCTATTTCTTCATTTTCACACAAATTACGCACTCTGAACACAAGGGGTGCCCAAAATGCGTGTCTTTTGATGTGCACTGACATTTTGAAGACATCTCAGCAAGCAAAGTGAAAGTATTTGATGCCAAAATAATATGAAAAATAATGTAATTAACGTGTACGTCGGAAAATTGATGAGTATGCCTTTGAGAAAAAATTGTCTGCATTTTGACGGCACTTTGAAGCACCAAATGTCAATGTCCGTCAGAATTATGTCACTATTGCTGCGAAGACACGTTTTCCTCAATAGCTAATCACTGCAGTGTTCCATCTGAATTATCTCAGTGATTATCTTGGTTATCTTTCAGGTCTGTATGGCCACACTACAGTGTTCCATCTGAATTATCTCAGTGATTATCTTGGTTATCTCTCAGGTCTGTATGGCCACACTGCAGTGTTCCATCTGAATTATCTCAGTGATTATCTTGGTTATCTCTCAGGTCTGTATGGCCACACTGCAGTGTTCCATCTGAATTATCTCAGTGATTATCTTGGTTATCTCAGGTCTGTATGGCCTCACTACAGTGTTCCATCTGAATTATCTCAGTGATTATCTTGGTTATCTTTCAGGTCTGTATGGCCACACTGCAGTGTTCCATCTGAATTATCTCAGTGATTATCTTGGTTATCTTTCAGGTCTGTATGGCCACACTGCAGTGTTCCATCTGAATTATCTCAGTGATTATCTTGGTTATCTTTCAGGTCTGTATGGCCACACTGCAGTGTTCCATCTGAATTATCTCAGTGATTATCTTGGTTATCTTTCAGGTCTGTATGGCCACACTGCAGTGTTCCATCTGAATTATCTCAGTGATTATCTTGGTTATCTTTCAGGTCTGTATGGCCACACTGCAGTGTTCCATCTGAATTATCTCAGTGATTATCTTGGTTATCTTTCAGGTCTGTATGGCCACACTGCAGTGTTCCATCTGAATTATCTCAGTGATTATCTTGGTTATCTTTCAGGTCTGTATGGCCTCACTACAGTGTTCCATCTGAATTATCTCAGTGATTATCTTGGTTATCTTTCAGGTCTGTATGGCCACACTGCAGTGTTCCATCTGAATTATCTCAGTGATTATCTTGGTTATCTCTCAGGTCTGTATGGCCACACTGCAGTGTTCCATCTGAATTATCTCAGTGATTATCTTGGTTATCTTTCAGGTCTGTATGGCCACACTACAGTGTTCCATCTGAATTATCTCAGTGATTATCTTGGTTATCTCTCAGGTCTGTATGGCCACACTACAGTGTTCCATCTGAATTATCTCAGCGATTATGTTGGTTATCTCTCAGGTCTGTATGGCCACACTACAGTGTTCCACCTGAATTATCTCAGTGATTATCTTGGTTATCTTTCAGGTCTGTATGGCCACACTGCAGTGTTCCATCTGAATTATCTCAGTGATTATCTTGGTTATCTTTCAGGTCTGTATGGCCTCACTACAGTGTTCCATCTGAATTATCTCAGCGATTATCTTGGTTATCTCTCAGGTCTGTATGGCCACACTACAGTGTTCCATCTGAATTATCTCAGTGATTATCTTGGTTATCTTTCAGGTCTGTATGGCCACACTACAGTGTTCCATCTGAATTATCTCAGTGATTATGTTGGTTATCTCTCAGGTCTGTATGGCCACACTGCAGTGTTCCATCTGAATTATCTCAGTGATTATCTTGGTTATCTTTCAGGTCTGTATGGCCTCACTACAGTGTTCCATCTGAATTATCTCAGCGATTATGTTGGTTATCTCTCAGGTCTGTATGGCCACACTGCAGTGTTCCATCTGAATTATCTCTGATTATCTTGGTTATCTCTCAGGTCTGTATGGCCACACTACAGTGTTCCATCTGAATTATCTCAGCGATTATGTTGGTTATCTTCAGGTCTGTATGGCCACACAGTAGTGTTTCACCTGATTATCATTATTTTGGTTATCTTTAAGTCTGTATGGCCACACAGTAGTGTTTCACCTGATTGTCATTATCTTGGTTATCTTTCAGGTCTGTATGGCCACACAGTAGTGTTTCACCTGATTATCATTATCTTGGTTATCTTTCAGGTCTGTATGGCCACACAGTAGTGTTTCACCTGATTATCATTATCTTGGTTATCTTTCAGGTCTGTATGGCCACACAGTAGTGTTTCACCTGATTATCATTATCTTGGTTATCTTTCAGGTCTGTATGGCCACACAGTAGTGTTTCACCTGATTGTCATTATCTTGGTTATCTTTCAGGTCTGTATGGCCACACAGTAGTGTTTCACCTGATTATCATTATCTTGGTTATCTTTCAGGTCTGTATGGCCACACAGTAGTGTTTCACCTGATTGTCATTATCTTGGTTATCTTTCAGGTCTGTATGGCCACACAGTAGTGTTTCACCTGATTGTCATTATCTTGGTTATCTTTCAGGTCTGTATGGCCACACAGTAGTGTTTCACCTGATTATCATTATCTTGGTTATCTTTCAGGTCTGTATGGCCACACAGTAGTGTTTCACCTGAATTATCATTATCTTGGTTATCTTTCAGGTCTGTATGGCCACACAGTAGTGTTTCACCTGATTATCATTATCTTGGTTATCTTTCAGGTCTGTATGGCCACACAGTAGTGTTTCACCTGATTGTCATTATCTTGGTTATCTTTCAGGTCTGTATGGCCACACAGTAGTGTTTCACCTGATTGTCATTATCTTGGTTATCTTTCAGGTCTGTATTGCCACACAGTAGTGTTTCACCTGATTGTCATTATCTTGGTTATCTTTCAGGTCTGTATGGCCACACAGTAGTGTTTCACCTGATTGTCATTATCTTGGTTATCTTTCAGGTCTGTATGGCCACACAGTAGTGTTTCACCTGATTATCATTATCTTGGTTATCTTTCAGGTCTGTATGGCCACACAGTAGTGTTTCACCTGATTATCATTATCTTGGTTATCTTTCAGGTCTGTATGGCCACACAGTAGTGTTTCACCTGATTGTCATTATCTTGGTTATCTTCAAGTCTGTATGGCCACACAGTAGTGTTTCACCTGATTGTCATTATCTTGGTTATCTTCAGGTCTGTATGGCCACACAGTAGTGTTTCACCTGATTGTCATTATCTTGGTTATCTTCAAGTCTGTATGGCCACACAGTAGTGTTTCACCTGATTGTCATTATCTTGGTTATCTTTCAGGTCTGTATTGCCACACAGTAGTGTTTCACCTGATTGTCATTATCTTGGTTATCTTTCAGGTCTGTATGGCCACACAGTAGTGTTTCACCTGATTGTCATTATCTTGGTTATCTTTCAGGTCTGTATTGCCACACAGTAGTGTTTCACCTGATTATCATTATCTTGGTTATCTTTCAGGTCTGTATGGCCACACAGTAGTGTTTCACCTGATTGTCATTATCTTGGTTATCTTTCAGGTCTGTATGGCCACACAGTAGTGTTTCACCTGATTGTCATTATCTTGGTTATCTTTCAGGTCTGTATGGCCACACAGTAGTGTTTCACCTGATTGTGATTATCATTATCTTGGTTATATTTCAGGTCTGTATTGCCACACAGTAGTGTTTCACCTGATTATCATTATCTTGGTTATCTTTCAGGTCTGTATGGCCACACAGTAGTGTTTCACCTGATTATCATTATCTTGGTTATCTTTCAGGTCTGTATGGCCACACAGTAGTGTTTCACCTGATTATCATTATCTTGGTTATCTTTCAGGTCTGTATGGCCACACAGTAGTGTTTCACCTGATTGTCATTATCTTGGTTATCTTCAAGTCTGTATGGCCACACAGTAGTGTTTCACCTGATTGTCATTATCTTGGTTATCTTCAGGTCTGTATGGCCACACAGTAGTGTTTCACCTGATTATCATTATCTTGGTTATCTTTCAGGTCTGTATGGCCACACAGTAGTGTTTCACCTGATTATCATTATCTTGGTTATCTTTCAGGTCTGTATGGCCACACAGTAGTGTTTCACCTGATTGTCATTATCTTGGTTATCTTCAAGTCTGTATGGCCACACAGTAGTGTTTCACCTGATTGTCATTATCTTGGTTATCTTCAAGTCTGTATGGCCACACAGTAGTGTTTCACCTGATTGTCATTATCTTGGTTATCTTTCAGGTCTGTATTGCCACACAGTAGTGTTTCACCTGATTGTCATTATCTTGGTTATCTTCAGGTCTGTATGGCCACACAGTAGTGTTTCACCTGATTGTCATTATCTTGGTTATCTTTCAGGTCTGTATGGCCACACAGTAGTGTTTCACCTGATTGTCATTATCTTGGTTATCTTTCAGGTCTGTATGGCCACACAGTAGTGTTTCACCTGATTATCATTATCTTGGTTATCTTTCAGGTCTGTATGGCCACACAGTAGTGTTTCACCTGATTGTCATTATCTTGGTTATCTTCAGGTCTGTATGGCCACACAGTAGTGTTTCACCTGATTGTCATTATCTTGGTTATCTTTCAGGTCTGTATGGCCACACAGTAGTGTTTCACCTGATTGTCATTATCTTGGTTATATTTCAGGTCTGTATTGCCACACAGTAGTGTTTCACCTGATTATCATTATCTTGGTTATCTTTCAGGTCTGTATTGCCACACAGTAGTGTTTCACCTGATTATCATTATATTGGTTATCTTTCAGGTCTGTATGGCCACACAGTAGTGTTTCACCTGATTATCATTATCTTGGTTATCTTTCAGGTCTGTATGGCCACACAGTAGTGTTTCACTTGATTGTCATTATCTTGGTTATCTTCAGGTCTGTATGGCCACACAGTAGTGTTTCACCTGATTATCATTATCTTGGTTATCTTTCAGGTCTGTATGGCCACATAGTAGTGTTTCATCTGATTATCATTATCTTGGTTATCTTTCAGGTCTGTATGGCCACACAGTAGTGTTTCACCTGATTGTCATTATCTTGGTTATCTTTCAGGTCTGTATGGCCACACAGTAGTGTTTCACCTGATTGTCATTATCTTGGTTATCTTCAGGTCTGTATGGCCACACTGCAGTTTTCCACCAGCCCTCCAACACAGTGTACGTTTACGGCGGTTACCTCTTCAGAGCGGGTCGCTGGTTCGTGTCTCGTGAACTCTACACCTATGATGTAGGAGCCAAAGAATGGAACCTGCTCACCATACAGTCTCCCGATATAGCTGACAGGGTGAGAGAGAGAGACAGAGAGGAGAGAGAGAAACAGAGAGAGAGAGAGAGACAGACAGTGTGTGTGTTGTTCTATGATGTAGGAGCCAAAGAATGGAACCTGCTCACCATACAGTCTCCCGATATAGCTGACAGGGTGAGAGAGAGAGAGACAGAGAGAGAGAGAGAGAAACACAGAGAGAGAGACAGACAGTGTGTGTGTTGTTCTATGATGTAGGAGCCAAAGAATGGAACCTGCTCACCATACAGTCTCCCGATATAGCTGACAGGGTGAGAGAGAGAGAGAGAGACAGAGAGAGAGAGAGAGAAACACAGAGAGAGAGAGACAGACAGTGTGTGTGTTGTTCTATGATGTAGGAGCCAAAGAATGGAACCTGCTCACCATACAGTCTCCCGATATAGCTGACAGGGTGAGAGAGAGAGAGACAGAGAGAGAGAGAGAGAAACACACAGAGAGAGAGACAGACAGTGTGTGTGTTGTTCTATGATGTAGGAGCCAAAGAATGGAACCTGCTCACCATACAGTCTCCCGATATAGCTGACAGGGTGAGAGAGAGAGAGACACAGAGAGAGAGAGAGAGAGAAAACACAGAGAGAGAGAGACAGACAGTGTGTGTGTTGTTCTATGATGTAGGAGCCAAAGAATGGAACCTGCTCACCATACAGTCTCCCGATATAGCTGACAGGGTGAGAGAGAGAGAGACAGAGAGAGAGAAAACACAGAGAGAGAGAAGCAGAGAGACAGACAGTGTGTGTGTTGTCCTATGATGTAGGAGCCAAAGAATGGAACCTGCTCACCACACAGTTTCCTGATATATCTGACAGGGTGAGAGCAAGAGACACAGAGAGACACACACACAGAGAGAGAAACAGAGAGACAGACAGTGTGTGTGTTGTCCCAGACAGAGACAGAGAGAGACAGAGGCTGTGTGTGTTGTCATGTGGTGTAGGGGCTAAATACTATACAGTCTCCTGGTATAAAAGTGACAGACACTTGACACTTGAAAACTTTATTACGCAAGGATTGACAGAGACAGAGAGAGACAGAGACTGGTGTGTGTTGTCCTGTTGTGTGAGGGCTAAATACTATACAGTCTCCTGGTATGAAAGTGACAGACAGAGACAGACAGAGACTGTGTGTGTGTTGTCCTATGGTATGGGGGCTAAATACTATACAGTCTCCTGGTATAAACGTGACAGAGAGAGACAGAGACTGTGTGTGTGTTGTCCTGTTGTGTGAGGGCTAAATACTATACAGTCTCCTGGTATGAAAGAGACAGACAGAGACAGAGACTGTGTGTGTGTTGTCCTATGGTATGGGGGCTAAATACTATACAGTCTCCTGGTATGAAAGTAACAGACACAGACAGACAGAGACAGAGACTGTGTGTGTGTTGTCCTATGGTATGGGGGCTAAATACTATACAGTCTCCTGGTATGAAAGTGACAGACAGAGACAGAGACAGACAGATGAAAGTGAGACAGAGACTGTGTGTGTGTTGTCCTATGGTATGGGGGCTAAATACTATACAGTCTCCTGGTATGAAAGTGACAGACAGAGACATAGACTGTGTGTGTGTTGTCCTATGGTATGGGGGCTAAATACTATACAGTCTCCTGGTATGAAAGTGACAGACAGAGACATAGACTGTGTGTGTGTTGTCCTATGGTATGGGGGCTAAATACTATACAGTCTCCTGGTATGAAAGTGACAGACAGAGACATAGACTGTGTGTGTGTTGTCCTATGGTATGGGGGCTAAATACTATACCGTCTCCTGGTATAAAAGTGACAGACAGAGACATAGACTGTGTGTGTGTTGTCCTATGGTATGGGGGCTAAATACTATACAGTCTCCTGGTATAAAAGTGACAGACAGAGACATAGACTGTGTGTGTGTTGTCCTATGGTATGGGGGCTAAATACTATACAGTCTCCTGGTATAAAAGTGACAGACAGACAGAGACTGTGTGTGTGTTGTCCTATGGTATGGGGGCTAAATACTATACAGTCTCCTGGTATAAAAGTGACAGACAGAGACATAGACTGTGTGTGTGTTGTCCTATGGTATGGGGGCTAAATACTATACAGTCTCCTGGTATAAAAGTGACAGACAGAGACAGAGACTGTGTGTGTGTTGTCCTATGGTATGGGGGCTAAATACTATACCGTCTCCTGGTATAAAAGTGACAGACAGAGACAGAGACTGTGTGTGTGTTGTCCTATGGTATGGGGGCTAAATACTATACAGTCTCCTGGTATGAAAGTGACAGACAGAGAGACTGTGTGTGTGTTGTCCTATGGTATGGGGGCTAAATACTATACCGTCTCCTGGTATAAAAGTGACAGACAGAGACAGACAGACAGAGTCAGAATGTGTTTGTGATGACTGGTGCTTTTGGAGCCTTACATGATTTTTAATTATTTGAAAGAGATTAATATTTTTCACTTGATATAGATAATAACTTGTGACAGTTTACATTAGAATTGGATAGGTTTTACTTTGTACATTTGATGTAATTTTAAAATACATTTTGTAACTACTAAGTATTTGAACTACTACACTTTCACTGATTTTTACCTTGTGTTTTTATCCTTTTTTAAAACGTGGTAAGATTTAACGTGGTGACAGCCCTGACATGGCCTTAGTTGTCGACGGGGCTTTAGTTTTTATCTTAATCTTAAAACATTGCTGTTTGTTGAGTGACTCAACTGGGCTGTACAGTTGTGGGGAGGTGGGTGCTTTAGGAGCGTTACATTGCTGTTTGTTGAGTGACTCAACTGGGCTGTACAGTTGTGGGGAGGTGGGTGCTTTAGGAGCGTTACATTGCTGTTTGTTGAGTGACTCAACTGGGCTGTACAGTTGTTCAGAGGTGGATGCTTAAGGAGCGTTACATTGCAGTTTATTGAGTGACTCAACAGGGCTGTACAGTTGTGGGGAGGTGGGTGCTTTAGGAGCGTTACATTGCAGTTTATTGAGTGACTCAACAGGGCTGTACAGTTGTGGGGAGGTGGGTGCTTTAGGAGCGTTACATTGCAGTTTATTGAGTGACTCAACTGGGCTGTACAGTTGTGGGGAGGTGGGTGCTTTAGGAGCGTTACATTGCAGTTTATTGAGTGACTCAACTGGGCTGTACAGTTGTGGGGAGGTGGGTGCTTTAGGAGCGTTACATTGCAGTTTATTGAGTGACTCAACTGGGCTGTACAGTTGTGGGGAGGTGGGTGCTTTAGGAGCGTTACATTGCAGTTTATTGAGTGACTCGACTGGGCTGTACAGTGGTGGGGAGGTGGGTGCTTTAGGAGCGTTACATTGCAGTTTATTGAGTGACTCAACTGGGCTGTACAGTTGTGGGGAGGTGGGTGCTTTAGGAGCGTTACATTGCAGTTTATTGAGTGACTCAACTGGGCTGTACAGTGGTGGGGAGGTGGGTGCTTTAGGAGCGTTACATTGCAGTTTATTGAGTGACTCAACTGGGCTGTACAGTTGTGGGGAGGAGGGTGCTTTAGGAGCGTTACATTGCAGTTTATTGAGTGACTCAACTGGGCTGTACAGTTGTGGGGAGGTGGGTGCTTTAGGAGCGTTACATTGCAGTTTATTGAGTGACTCAACTGGGCTGTACAGTTGTGGGGAGGTGGGTGCTTTAGGAGCGTTACATTGCAGTTTATTGCGTGACTCAACTGGGCTGTACAGTTGTGGGGAGGTGGGTGCTTTAGGAGCGTTACATTGCAGTTTATTGAGTGACTCAACTGGGCTGTACAGTTGTGGGGAGGTGGGTGCTTTAGGAGCGTTACATTGCAGTTTATTGAGTGACTCAACTGGGCTGTACAGTTGTGGGGAGGTGGGTGCTTTAGGAGCGTTACATTGCAGTTTATTGAGTGACTCAACTGGGCTGTACAGTTGTGGGGAGGTGGGTGCTTTAGGAGCGTTACATTGCAGTTTATTGAGTGACTCAACAGGGCTGTACAGTTGTGGGGAGGTGGGTGCTTTAGGAGCGTTACATTGCAGTTTATTGCGTGACTCAACTGGGCTGTACAGTTGTGGGGAGGTGGGTGCTTTAGGAGCGTTACATTGCAGTTTATTGAGTGACTCAACTGGGCTGTACAGTTGTGGGGAGGTGGGTGCTTTAGGAGCGTTACATTGCAGTTTATTGAGTGACTCAACTGGGCTGTACAGTTGTGGGGAGGTGGGTGCTTTAGGAGCGTTACATTGCAGTTTATTGAGTGACTCAACTGGGCTGTACAGTGGTGGGGAGGTGGGTGCTTTAGGAGCGTTACATTGCAGTTTATTGAGTGACTCAACTGGGCTGTACAGTGGTGGGGAGGTCGCTTGTTCTTTATGTTTTATACATTTTATTCTTTGTTACATTATAATACACATTGTATTCCGTTCCGTATTTTTTTCTACATTTTATTACACGTCATTATTCCTCATTGCACTGCATTTCAGTCGGATGACCTTGAGTCGTCTTGGGAAGGTCGGGTGTTCACTATGTTTTATTCCTTTTCATTATGTTTCATCATGTTGAATTACAGTCGGATGACCTTGAGTCATTCAAAGGTCGGGTGTTCACTATGTTTTATTCCTTTTCATTATGTTTCATGTTGAATTTTAGTCTGATGACCTTGAGTCGTCTTGGGAAGGTCGGGTGTTCACTATGGTTTACTGCATTTCATTATGTTTCATCATGTTGAATTACAGTCGGATGACCTTGAGTCGTCTTGGGAAGGTCGGGTGTTCACTATGTTTTACTGTATTTCATTATGTTTCATCATGTTGAATTACAGTCGGATGACCTTGAGTCATTCAAAGGTCGGGTGTTCACTATATTTTACTGTATTTCATTATGTTTCATCATGTTGAATTACAGTCGGATGACCTTGAGTCATTGAAAGGTCGGGTGTTCATTATGTTTTACTGCATTTCATTTTGTTTCATCGTGTTGAATTACAGTCGGATGACCTTGAGTCGTCTTGGGAAGGTCGGGTGTTCACTATGTTTTACTGTATTTCATTATGTTTCATCATGTTGAATTACAGTGGGATGACCTTGAGTCATTCAAAGGTCGGGTGTTCACTATGTTTTACTTTATTTCATTATGTTTCATCATGTTGAATTACAGTCGGATGACCTTGAGTCATTCAAAGGTCGGGTGTTCACTATGTTTTACTGCATTTCATTTTGTTTCATCATGTTGAATTTTAGTCTGATGACCTTGAGTTGTCTTGGGAAGGTCGGGTGTTCACTATGTTTTATTGCATTTCATTATGTTTCATGTTGATTTTGTTTTTGTTTTTTTGTTTTGCTGTCCCATCTTCTGGGCTGTACAGTGGCGTTGCTCCCACGCCGCTCATTCCGAATCCCAATTCGCAGCTACACCCGGGTTTGTTCAAGTCGCAGAAATCCGAGACCAGCAGTTCAAGGGGAGAGAATCTATGTTAGGCCGTCAGGAGGCAACCAACCGAGGAGACACTGCACTTCTGCTGAGTCACTTCGGTGGAGTTCAGTGGAGCCTGTTCAGGACACCACCTACTAAGCCCCCTACTGACGACACTATTCTCGTGAGGTCCTCCTCTGAGGACGCCACCACGACCGTCCATCGACAGCTCCCCAGAACACACTGATCCCCATGACTTTGACCCGAGCGCACCAAGGCACAGACTGGATTGGAAACCGAAACTGAGGTCACCATGAGAGCAGGGCATGCAAAGCCACAGAATTTGAGACATTTTTTTTTATTTATTTTTTTAATGATTGATGGAAAATGAGGCCGATGATAACGATGATGATGATGCTATGGAGTTCCGTATCGGTCTGAGACTGCATGGCAGGGCTGTATTCTACGCTTCCTTTCATAATGATATCCCGGCATTAACCAGGCCCGAGAACTACAGACACCTGCAGTGTTGGTCTTGAAATTAGAGCAACACTCTCAGAATCGCATCCGTTAAGCGGATGAAGTTCGACTGTGTGGTTTCAGTCTTCCCATTGAGCCCATAGCCACTCACTCTGGGTAGGAGTTGGTCCAGGACCGAAAAAACCCTCGCCTCTGATGGGATTCGAACCCAAGACCTCCCAGCCAGTAGTCCGCGACGCTAACCACTACACCATGGCGGCTGGTGTCATGTTGAATTTTAGTCTGGTGACCTTGAGTCGTCTTGGGAAGGTCGGGTGTTCACTCTGTTTTATTCCATTTCATTATGTTTCATCATGTTGAATTAGAGTCGGATGACCTTGAGTCATTGAAAGGTCGGGTGTTCACTATGTTTTATTCCATTTCATTATGTTTCATCGTGTTGAATTGCAGTCGGATGACCTTGAGTCGTCGTCGTGGGAAGGTCGGGTGTTCCACACGGCTGTGGGCACGGAAAAGGAAATGGTCATCATGGGAGGACTGATGGATGATGGGAGTTACGCCATGGATCTGCTCGTCTATCGCTATCACTGCAACACCTGGCATCGGATTCAGTTTGCTCGTAAGTTGACATTTATTACATTCATTATATTTTATACTGTCGGCTTTCTGGTCTGTCGATATCATCTTGATGCCTGGCATCGTATGCAGTTTGCACCTAAGTTATATTTGGTATTATGTTGATGACGTATCTACACTACGGTCTTGCGTATCGATATCATGGATTAACAGGTATGTAACAACCCTAATGACATATAGTGAATCATGATGTACATGCTAACTGAAGATGTCACATGTCACAGTGATATGGATGGATTAACAGGTATGTAACAACCCTAATGACATATAGTGAATGATGATGTACATGCTAACTGAAGATGCCACATGTTACAGTGATATGGATGGATTAACAGGTATGTAACAACCCTAATGACATATAGTGAATGATGATGTACATGCTAACTGAAGATGCCACATGTTACAGTGATATGGATGGATTAACAGGTACATGGGTGAAAGTTTTCCTTCTCAGCAAGGATTTCCTTAATTTTAAAATCAGAAAATAAGGAAATCCTTATTTTCAAATTTTGAAGAGAAAAAAAGAGAAATTGACTGATTTGAGCGACCATAGGCCATGAAGTGTGTTTGCTCCTAGAACTTTCTACTTAAATGTCATTTTAGAGTTAAAAACATTTCATAAATTTGAATGAAAGACCTCAGGAGAACTCACGAAATAGGCATTTATCTGCAAATTCTTGTCAGCTTCTGGGGGGCTTTGCCCTCCAGACCCCCCAAGCAGGCCTCTGCCCCTACACCCCACCGGGGCCTAGGCAGCAGCGGACCCAGAAAGTAGGCCCCTGGAACCCAATCACCCACCCTCCGCCTTTTCCTTATTTTCAAAATCTGTCACTTTCACCCATGCAGGTATGTAACAACCCTAATGACATATAGTGAATGATGATGTACATGCTAACTGAAGATGTCACAGTGATATGGATGGATTAACAGGTATGTAACAACCCTAATGACATATAGTGAATGATGATGTACATGCTAACTGAAGATGTCACAGTGATATGGATGGATTAACAGGTATGTAACAACCCTAATGACATATAGTGAATGATGATGTACATGCTAACTGAAGATGTCACAGTGATATGGATGGATTAACAGGTATGTAACAACCCTAATGACATATAGTGAATGATGATGTACATGCTAACTGAAGATGTCAGTGATATGGATGGATTAACAGGTATGTAACAACCCTAATGACATATAGTGAATGATGATGTACATGCTAACTGAAGATGTCACAGTGATATGGATGGATTAACAGGTATGTAACAACCCTAATGACATATAGTGAATGATGATGTACATGCTAACTGAAGATGTCACAGTGATATGGATGGATTAACAGGTATGTAACAACCCTAATGACATATAGTGAATGATGATGTACATGCTAACTGAAGATGCCACATGTTAGTAAAGTGTGGCACATGATTCGGTTATTACTGTCACTATGTTATTGTATTGTGGATTGTTGCAGAGTTTGAGCGTGAGCAGAAGACGATGACAGTGATGGGAGTTCGAGCAGTGCTGGAGGGGGGTCACATGTACCTGTTTGGGGGGTTCATGGGTCACATGGTGGGGACATTGTCCCGCCTGACGCTGCCCGAGGACATCTGCGCCGTCTTCAGCCACCAGGAGTGCATCAACACACTGGGCTGCCAGGTGTGTGGGAACGACACGTCTGGGGTGTGCTTCACTGCAGGGAAGAGACACAGGAGACCTGCACAGTGAGTAGAGTAATACTGATAGTGATATAGTAGAGTTCAACATTATGACAGTCATGATGATACAGTGCATCAACACACTAGGCTGCCAGGTGTCTGGGGTGTGCTTCACTGCAGGGAAGAGACAGGAGACCTGCACAGTGAGTAGAGTACAACATTTTTACTGACAATCATGATACAACATACTTACAATCATGACATACTTACAATCATGATACAAGTTACAACATACTGACAATCATGATACAACATAATGACAATCATGATACAACATAATGACAATCATGATACAACATACTGACAATCATGATACAGCATACTGACAATCATGATACAGCATACTGACAATCATGATACAACATACTGACAATCATGATACAGCATACTGACAATCATGATACAACATACTGACAATCATGATACAGCATACTGACAATCATGATACAGCATACTGACAATCATGATACAACATACTGACAATCATGATACACAATCATGACTGACAATCATGATACAACATAATGACAATCATGATACAACATAATGACAATCATGATACAACATACTGACAATCATGATACAGCATACTGACAATCATGATACAGCATACTGACAATCATGATACAGCATACTGACAATCATGATACAACATACTGACAATCATGATACAACATACTGACAATCATGATACAGCATACTGACAATCATGATACAGCATACTGACAATCATGATACAACATAATGACAATCATGATGCAACATACTGACAATCATGATACAGCATACTGACAATCATGATACAGCATGACAATCATGATACAGCATACGGACAATCATGATACAACATACTGACAATCATGATACAGCATACTGACAATCATGATGCAACATACTGACAATCATGATACAGCATACTGATAATCATGATACAACATAATGACAATCATAATACAACATAATGACAATCATGATACAACATCAGGGTGTGCTTCACTGCGGGGAAAAGGCACAGGAGGCTGGTACAGTGAGTGGACTGGTTCAAAGAACAGAACTGTTGTCACTGACAGGGTGTTGACAGTGGTGCTATGTTGTCAACAGGTGTGCAGTCAAGCAATGGGCTGAGGTGCAGAAGCAGTGCAACGCTCACTGGTTCAAACAACAGAACTGTTGTCACTGACAGGGTGTTGACAGGGGTGCTATGTTGTCAACAGGTGTGCAGTCAAGCAATGGGCTGAGGTGCAGAAGCAGTGCAACGCTCACTGGTTCAAACAACAGAACTGTTGTCACTGACAGGGTGTTGACAGGGGTGCTATGTTGTCAACAGGTGTGCAGTCAAGCAATGGGCTGAGGTGCAGAAGCAGTGCAACGCTCACTGGTTCAAACAACAGAACTGTTGTCACTGACAGGGTGTTGACAGGGGTGCTATGTTGTCAACAGG
Organism: Phymorhynchus buccinoides; assembly: GCA_017654935.2. Taxonomy (NCBI): domain Eukaryota; kingdom Metazoa; phylum Mollusca; class Gastropoda; order Neogastropoda; family Raphitomidae; genus Phymorhynchus; species Phymorhynchus buccinoides. The sequence goes on along the minus strand of CM065705.1, from coordinate 47,363,888 downwards.
TGTGCAGTCAAGCAATGGGCTGAGGTGCAGAAGCAGTGCAACGCTCACTGGTTCAAACAACAGAACTGTTGTCACTGACAGGGTGTTGACAGGGGTGCTATGTTGTCAACAGGTGTGCAGTCAAGCAATGGGCTGAGGTGCAGAAGCAGTGCAACGCTCACTGGTTCAAACAACAGAACTGTTGTCACTGACAGGGGGTGTTGACAGGGTGTTGACAGGGGTGCTATGTTGTCAACAGGTGTGCAGTCAAGCAATGGGCTGAGGTGCAGAAGCAGTGCAACGCTCACTGGTTCAAACAACAGAACTGTTCTCGCTTCAAGTCCTGCTCCCAGTGTTTATCTAAGTATCCCCAGTTCAAACATGTGCCCCAGGTAAGTGTGTGTGTCACTGCATGTGTCAGTGTGTCACTGTGTGTGTGTGTCACTGTGTGTGTGTATGTGTGTGTGTCAGTGTGTGTCCAAGTATCCCCAGTTCAAACATGTGCCCCAGGTAAATGTGTGTGTGTGTCACTGCATGTGTCAGTGTGTCACTGTGTGTGTCACTGTGTGTATGTGTGTGTGTCACTGTGTGTCCAAGTATCCCCAGTTCAAACATGTGCCCCAGGTAAGTGTGTGTCACTGTGGGTGTGGGTGTGTCACTGTGTGTGGGTGTCACTGTGCTTTTTTTCATCCTGTGTGTGTATGTGTGTGTGTGTGCACTGTGTGTCCAAGTATCCCCAGTTCAAACATGTGCCCCAGGTAAGTATGTGTATGTGTGTGTCACTCTGTGTGTGTGACACTGTGTGTGTGTGTCACTGTGTGTGTGTGTGGTCTGTCTGTCTGTCCAAGTATCCCCAGTTTCAAACGTGTGCCCCAGGTAAGTGTGTGTGTGTGTGTGACACTCTGTGTGTGTGTGTGTGACACTCTGTGTGTGTGGGTGACACTGTGTGTGGGTGACTGTCTGTCCAAGTATCCCCATTTCAAACATGTGCCCCAGGTAAGTTTGTGTGTGTGTGACACTGTGTGGGTGTGGGTGACACTCTGTGTGGGTGACCCTGTGTGTGTGTGTGTGACACTGTGTGTGTGTGGGTGACACTGTGTGTGTGTGGGTGACACTCTGTGTGGGTGACCCTGTGTGTGTGTGTCTCTCTCTGTCCAAGTATCCCCATTTCAAACATGTGCCCCAGGTAAGTTTGTGTGTGTATGACACTGTGTGTGTGTGGGTGACACTCTGTTTGGGTGTGTGTGACACTGTGTGTGTGTGGGTGACACTCTGTGTGGGTGTGTGTGACACTGTGTGTGTGGGGGTGACACTCTGTGTGGGTGGGGGTGACACTCTGTGTGGTGTGTGTGACACTCTGTGTGGGTGTGGGTGACACTGTGTGTGTGTGGGTGACACTCTGTGTGGGTGTGTGTGACACTGTGTGTGTGGGGGTGACACTCTGTGTGGGTGGGTGACACTCTGTGTGTGGGTGTGTGTGTGTGACACTGTGTGTGTGTGGGGTGACACTCTGTGTGGGTGTGTGTGACACTGTGTGTGTGGGGGTGACACTCTGTGTGGGTGGGTGTGACACTGTGTGTGTGGGGGTGACACTCTGTGTGGGTGTGTGTGACACTGTGTGTGTGGGGGTGACACTCTGTGTGGGTGTGTGTGACACTGTGTGTGTGGGGGTGACACTGTGTGGGTGGGTGTGACACTGTGTGTGTGGGGGTGACACTCTGTGTGGGTGGGTGTGACACTGTGTGTGGGGGGGTGACACTCTGTGTGGGTGTGTGTGACACTGTGTGTGTGGGGGTGACACTGTGTGTGGGGGGGTGACACTCTGTGTGGTGTGTGTGTGACACTGTGTGTGTGGGGGTGACACTCTGTGTGGGTGTGTGTGACACTGTGTGTGTGGGGGTGACACTCTGTGTGGGTGGGTGTGACACTGTGTGTGTGGGGGTGACACTCTGTGTGGGTGTGTGTGACACTGTGTGTGTGGGGGTGACACTCTGTGTGGGTGTGTGTGACACTGTGTGTGTGTGTCTGTGTGGGTGTGGGTGACACTGTGTGTGTGGGGGTGACACTCTGTGTGGGTGTGGGTGACACTGTGTGTGTGGGGGTGACACTCTGTGTGGGTGACCCTGTGTGTGTGTGTCTCTCTGTGTCCATGTATCCCCAGGTCAAACATGCGCCCCAGGTAAGTTTGTGTCTGTGTCACTCTGTGTGTGTGATGCTCTGTGTGTGTGTGTGTGACACTGTGTGTGTGTGGGTGACACTCTGTGTGGGTGACCCTGTGTGTGTGTGTCTCTCTCTGTCCAAGTATCCCCAGGTCAAACATGCGCCCCAGGTAAGTTTGTGTCTGTGTCACTCTGTGTGTGTGTGTGTGTGATGCTCTGTGTGTGTGTGTGTGACACTGTGTGTGTGTGTGTGTGTGTGTGTGTGACATGTGTGTGTGTGTGTGACACTCTGTGTGTGTGTGTGTGACACTCTGTGTGTGTATGTGTGACACTCTGTGTGTGTGTGTGTGTGACACTCTGTGTGTGTGTGTGTGTGTGTGTGTGTGTGTGACACACTGTGTGTGTGTGTGTGTGTGTGTGACACTCTGTGTGTGTGTGTGTGTGTGTGTGTGTGTGTGTGACACACTGTGTGTGTGTGTGTGTGTGTGTGACACTGTGTGTGTGTGTGTGACACACTGTGTGTGTGTGTGTGGTGTGTGTGTGTGTGTGACACTGTGTGTGTGTGTGTGTGTGTGACACACTGTGTGTGTGTGTGTGTGGTGTGTGTGTGTGTGTGACACTGTGTGTGTGTGTGTGTGTGTGTGACACTGTGTGTGTGTGTGTGACACTGTGTGTGTGTCATGGTGTGTGTGTGTCTGTGTGTGTGACACACTGTGTGTGTGTGTGTGTGTGTGACACACTGTGTGTGTGTGTGTGTGTGTGTGTGTGTGTGTGTGTGTGTGTGTGTGTGTGTGTGTGTGTGTGACACTCTGTGTGTGTCTGTCTGTCCAAGTATCTCCAGTTCAATTATGTCCCTCAGGTCAAGTCAAGTCAAGTCAGGTCAAGTCAAGTCAAAATGATCTTTATTGAGGATAAAGGAGTAAGCTTGACAGCTTTTTTTCATCCTGTCCTCAAAATGAAAAGTAATACAAAAGCTATTCGAAAAACATCTCAACATGGAAAACAAAAACATTATTGTGTTGTTAATACTGTTGTCATTATTGTATTGCCAATACTGTTGTCATTATTGTGTTATTATGTTGTTAATACTGTTGTTATTACTGTTGTTAATACTGTTGTCATTATTGTGTTGTTAATACTGTTGTCATTATTGTGTTGTTAATACTGTTGTTATTATTGTGTTGTTAATACTGTTGTCATTATTGTGTTATTATGTTGTTAATACTGTTGTCATTATTGTGTTGTTAATACTGTTGTCATTATTATTGTGTTGTGTTGTTAATACTGTTGTCATTATTGTGTTGTTAATAGTGGTGTACTAAATGTTGTCGATTATTGTGTTGTTAATACTGTTGTCATTATTGTGTTGTCATTATTGTGTTGTTATACTGTTGTCATTATTGTGTTGTTATTATTGTGTTGTTAATACTGTCAGTGTGTACACTGGTATTTCACCTGTTGTTAATACTGTTGTCATTATTGTGTTGTTAATACTGTTGTTGTCTGTTGTCATTATTGTGTTGTTAATACTGTTGTCATTATTGTGTTGTTAATACTGTTGTCATTATTGTGTTGTTAATACTGTTGTCATTATTGTGTTGTTAATACTGTTGTTGTGTTGTTGTCTACATTATTGTGTTGTTAATACTGTTGTCGATGCATTCACCTGGAGGCCACAGGCCCCACATGTGTTGTTAATACTGTTGTCATTATTGTGTTGTTAATACTGTTGTCATTATTGTGTTGTTAATACTGTTGTCATTATTGTGTTGTTAATACTGTTGTCATTATTGTGTTGTTAATACGGTTGTCATTATTGTGTTGTTAATACTGTTGTCATTATTGTGTTGTTAATACTGTTGTCATTATTGTGTTGTTAATACTGTTGTCATTATTGTGTTGTTAATACTGTTGTCATTATTGTGTTGTTAATACTGTTGTCATTATTGTGTTGTTAATACTGTTGTCATTATTGTGTTGTTAATACTGTTGTCATTATTGTGTTGTTAATACTGTTGTCATTATTGTGTTGTTAATACTGTTGTCATTATTGTGTTGTTAATACTGTTGTCATTATTGTGTTGTTAATACTGTTGTCATTATTGTGTTGTTAATACTGTTGTCATTATTGTGTTGTTAATACTGTTGTTATTATTGTGTTGTTAATACTGTTGTCATTATTGTGTTGTTAATACTGTTGTCATTATTGTGTTGTTAATACTGTTGTCATTATTGTGTTGTCTGCAGCAATGTCAGTGGTGTACTAAATGTCCTACTGGTCGATGCATTCACCTGGAGGCCACAGGCCCCACATGATCAGTCCTGTTAATACTGTTGTCATTATTGTGTTGTTAATGGTGTTGTCATTATTGTGTTGTTGTCTACAGCAATGTCAGTGGTGTACTAACTGTCCTACTGGTCGATGCATTCACCTGGAGGCCACATGCCCCAAGGATCAGTCGTGCAAACTGGACCAACACAAGATCACCCTGGTGGACAAATGCTTCGAGTATCTGTGTCCCGCCTCTGACTGTGAGATGTGCTCACACCTGGCCAAGTGTTTGTGGACACGACACTTCAAGCGATCCAGTGAGTACTGTAGTATAAGTGACAAGTGCTGTACAGTATCTGTGTCCCGCCTCTGACTGTGAGATGTGCTCACACCTGGCCAAGTGTTTGTGGACACGACACTTCAAGCGATCCAGTGAGTACTGTAGTATAAGTGACAAGTGCTGTACAGTATCTGTGTCCCGCCTCTGACTGTGAGATGTGCTCACACCTGGCCAAGTGTTTGTGGACACGACACTTCAAGCGATCCAGTGAGTACTGTAGTATAAGTGACAAGTGCTGTACAGTATCTGTGTCCCGCCTCTGACTGTGAGATGTGCTCACACCTGGCCAAGTGTTTGTGGACACGACACTTCAAGCGATCCAGTGAGTACTGTAGTATAAGTGACAAGTGCTGTACAGTATCTGTGTCCCGCCTCTGACTGTGAGATGTGCTCACACCTGGCCAAGTGTTTGTGGACATGACACTTCAAGAGATCCAGTGAGTACTGTAGTATAAGTGACAAGTGCTGAAGTATAAGTGACAAGTGCTGTAGTATAAGTGACATGTGTTGTATAGTATAGATCCAGTGAGCACTGTAGTATAAGTGACAAGTGTTGTAGTCTAAGTGACATGTGTTGTATAATATAGATCCAGTGAGCACTGTAGTATAAGTGACAAGTGCTGTAGTATAAGTGACATGTGTTGTATAATATAGATCCAGTGAGCACTGTAGTATAAGTGACAAGTGCTGTAGTATAAGTGACATGTGTTGTATAGTATAGATCCAGTGAGCACTGTAGTATAAGTGACAAGTGCTGTAGTATAAGTGACATGTGTTGTATAATATAGATCCAGTGAGCACTGTAGTACAAGTGATCCATTGAGTACTGTAGTTGATCAGGTTCATGCAGAGGAAGGGGGGAGGAAGACAGTTGATGAGGTTCATACAGAGGAAGGGGGAGGGACAGACAGTTGATGAGGTTCATGCAGAGGAAGGGGGGAGGAAGACAGTTGATGAGGTTCATGCAGAGGAAGGGGGAGGGACAGACAGTTGATGAGGTTCATGCAGAGGAAGGGGGAGGGACAGACAGTTGATGAGGTTCATGCAGAGGAAGGGGGGAGGACAGACAGTTGATGAGGTTCATGCAGAGGAAGGGGGGAGGACAGACAGTTGATGAGGTTCATGCAGAGGAAGGGGGGAGGACAGACAGTTGATGAGGTTCATGCAGAGGAAGGGGGGAGGACAGACAGTTGATGAGGTTCATGCAGAGGAAGGGGGGAGGACAGACAGTTGATGAGGTTCATGCAGAGGAAGGGGGGAGGACAGACAGTTGATGAGGTTCATGCAGAGGAAGGGGGGAGGACAGACAGTTGATGAGGTTCATGCAGAGGAAGGGGGGAGGACAGACAGTTGATGAGGTTCATGCAGAGGAAGGGGGGAGGACAGACAGTTGATGAGGTTCATGCAGAGGAAGGGGGGAGGACAGACAGTTGATGAGGTTCATGCAGAGGAAGGGGGGAGGAAGACAGTTGATGAGGTTCATGCAGAGGAAGGGGGTGGGAGGAAGGGGGAGGGACAGACAGTTGATGAGGTTCATGCAGAGGAAGGGGGAAGGACAGACAGTTGATGAGGTTCATGCAGAGGAAGGGGGGAGGACAGACAGTTGATGAGGTTCATGCAGAGGAAGGGGGGGGAGGGAGGAGGGGTGGGAGGAAGGGGGTGGGAGGAAGGGGGTGGGAGGAAGGGGGTGGGAGGAAGGGGGTGGGAGGAAGGGGGAGGACAGACAGTTGATGAGGTTCATGCAGAGGAAGGGGGGAGGACAGACAGTTGATGAGGTTCATGCAGAGGAAGGGGGGAGGACAGACAGTTGATGAGGTTCATGCAGAGGAAGGGGGGAGGACAGACAGTTGATGAGGTTCATGCAGAGGAAGGGGGGAGGAAGACAGTTGATGAGGTTCATGCAGAGGAAGGGGGAGGACAGACAGTTGATGAGGTTCATGCAGAGGAAGGGGGGAGGACAGACAGTTGATTAGGTTCATGCAGAGGAAGGGGGAGGAAGACAGTTGATGAGGTTCATGCAGAGGAAGGGGGGAGGACAGACAGTTGATGAGGTTCATGCAGAGGAAGGGGGGGGAGGACAGACAGTTGATGAGGTTCATGCAGAGTAAGGGGGGAGGACAGACAGTTGATGAGGTTCATGCAGAGGAAGGGGGAGGGACAGACAGTTGATGAGGTTCATGCAGAGGAAGTGGGGAGGACAGACAGTTGATGAGGTTCATGCAGAGGAAGGGGGGAGGACAGACAGTTGATGAGGTTCATGCAGAGGAAGGGGGGAGGACAGACAGTTGATGAGGTTCATGCAGAGGAAGGGGGGAGGACAGACAGTTGATGAGGTTCATGCAGAGGAAGGGGGGAGGACAGACAGTTGATGAGGTTCATGCAGAGGAAGGGGGGAGGACAGACAGTTGATGAGGTTCATGCAGAGGAAGGGGGGAGGACAGACAGTTGATGAGGTTCATGCAGAGGAAGGGGGGAGGACAGACAGTTGATGAGGTTCATGCAGAGGAAGGGGGGAGGACAGACAGTTGATGAGGTTCATGCAGAGGAAGGGGGGAGGACAGACAGTTGATGAGGTTCATGCAGAGGAAGTGGGGAGGACAGACAGTTGATGAGGTTCATGCAGAGGAAGGGGGGAGGACAGACAGTTGATGAGGTTCATGCAGAGGAAGGGGGGAGGACAGACAGTTGATGAGGTTCATGCAGAGGAAGGGGGGAGGACAGACAGTTGATGAGGTTCATGCAGAGGAAGGGGGGGAGGACAGACAGTTGATGAGGTTCATGCAGAGGAAGGGGGAGGGACAGACAGTTGATGAGGTTCATGCAGAGGAAGGGGGGGAGGGACAGACAGTTGATGAGGTTCATGCAGAGGAAGGGGGGAGGGACAGACAGTTGATGAGGTTCATGCAGAGGAAGGGGGGGGAGGGACAGACAGTTGATGAGGTTCATGCAGAGGAAGGGGGGAGGAAGACAGTTGATGAGGTTCATGCAGAGGAAGGGGGGTGGAAGACAGTTGATCAGGTTCATGCAGAGAAAGGGGGGTGGACAGACAGTTGACATGGTTCGTGGGGTCCTTTCAGGTGCTTTAAAGTGCTGTGAAATTGATCGGTCATCAAAAGGCCTGTTAAGTCCTTTATATCAGCAAGGAGGTCCTTTCAAATCAGTCAAAGGTCCTTTTAAAATTGGTGCGGTCAGTTTAAATCCTTTAATCGGGCAAAAAAACAAAACTAAGTACCTTGTCATAAGAAATGAACTCCAAAAAATATATTAAATGAAATAAAATTTGCCAAAAATCGATCGCCTTCGTATCTTTCGAGCAGACGATCTAATTTTAATAGTCACTGTAAATCCGGTCACGTGCGCGAGATTCGGCGAGATATCTTATGCGCCATGTTGAAATTCTTCGCACATGCGGCTGCTTCAGTGCTTGTTTTCAAGTAAAAAGTGTAAAAATGCCTGGAAAGTGTTCGTTTTCATGATCGTTGGCTGAGAGGACATTTATAAGGACTGGGTCCGAAAAGTGATGGACAACAAACATGCAGTTCGTTGTGCATATTGTGAAAAAAACATCAACATCTTGTCAATGGGAGAGTCGGTGCTGAAACAACACGCAAAGACTGAAAATCACAAGAAAGCTGAAAGAAGGCACAAGGCGGAATCGAGGTGCAATGTGACCGACTTTTTTTGCAAGCAGCAGATGTACTACTGTAACAACAAATGAATCTGCTCAGCCAAAAAAAAAAAAAAAAAAGAATCTGCTCAGCCACAATCGCCGGCGTCTGGCTCTGCACCCACCACGTCTGCAAGTACAACTACAAACAAGGTTTAAATAGGTCCTTTAAAAAATGTTGCTGGTCCTTTAAAGGTCCTTTTAAGGTCCTTTTTTCGCACTCTTCCAAGTCCCCACGAACCATGGTTGATGAGGTTCATGCAGAGGAAGGGGGGAGGGACAGACAGTTGATGAGGTTCATGCAGAGGAAGGGGGGAGGACAGACAGTTGATGAGGTTCATGCAGAGGAAGGGGGGAGGACAGACAGTTGATGAGGTTCATGCAGAGGAAGGGGGGAGGACAGACAGTTGATGAGGTTCATGCAGAGGAAGGGGGAGGACAGACAGTTGATGAGGTTCATGCAGAGGAAGGGGGGAGGACAGACAGTTGATGAGGTTCATGCAGAGGAAGGGGGGAGGACAGACAGTTGATGAGGTTCATGCAGAGGAAGGGGGGAGGACAGACAGTTGATGAGGTTCATGCAGAGGAAGGGGGGAGGACAGACAGTTGATGAGGTTCATGCAGAGGAAGGGGGGAGGACAGACAGTTGATGAGGTTCATGCAGAGGAAGGGGGGAGGACAGACAGTTGATGAGGTTCATGCAGAGGAAGGGGGGAGGACAGACAGTTGATGAGGTTCATGCAGAGGAAGGGGGGAGGACAGACAGTTGATGAGGTTCATGCAGAGGAAGGGGGGGAGGACAGACAGTTGATGAGGTTCATGCAGAGGAAGGGGGGAGGACAGACAGTTGATGAGGTTCATGCAGAGGAAGGGGGGAGGACAGACAGTTGATGAGGTTCATGCAGAGGAAGGGGGGAGGACAGACAGTTGATGAGGTTCATGCAGAGGAAGGGGGGAGGACAGACAGTTGATGAGGTTCATGCAGAGGAAGGGGGGAGGACAGACAGTTGATGAGGTTCATGCAGAGGAAGGGGGGAGGACAGACAGTTGATGAGGTTCATGCAGAGGAAGGGGGGAGGACAGACAGTTGATGAGGTTCATGCAGAGGAAGGGGGGAGGACAGACAGTTGATGAGGTTCATGCAGAGGAAGGGGGGAGGACAGACAGTTGATGAGGTTCATGCAGAGGAAGGGGGGAGGACAGACAGTTGATGAGGTTCATGCAGAGGAAGGGGGGAGGACAGACAGTTGATGAGGTTCATGCAGAGGAAGGGGGGAGGACAGACAGTTGATGAGGTTCATGCAGAGGAAGGGGGGAGGACAGACAGTTGATGAGGTTCATGCAGAGGAAGGGGGGGAGGACAGACAGTTGATGAGGTTCATGCAGAGGAAGGGGGGAGGACAGACAGTTGATGAGGTTCATGCAGAGGAAGGGGGGAGGACAGACAGTTGATGAGGTTCATGCAGAGGAAGGGGGGAGGACAGACAGTTGATGAGGTTCATGCAGAGGAAGGGGGGAGGACAGACAGTTGATGAGGTTCATGCAGAGGAAGGGGGGAGGACAGACAGTTGATGAGGTTCATGCAGAGGAAGGGGGGAGGACAGACAGTTGATGAGGTTCATGCAGAGGAAGGGGGGAGGACAGACAGTTGATGAGGTTCATGCAGAGGAAGGGGGGAGGACAGACAGTTGATGAGGTTCATGCAGAGGAAGGGGGGAGGACAGACAGTTGATGAGGTTCATGCAGAGGAAGGGGGGAGGACAGACAGTTGATGAGGTTCATGCAGAGGAAGGGGGGAGGACAGACAGTTGATGAGGTTCATGCAGAGGAAGGGGGGAGGACAGACAGTTGATGAGGTTCATGCAGAGGAAGGGGGGAGGACAGACAGTTGATGAGGTTCATGCAGAGGAAGGGGGAGGGGAGACAGACAGTTGATGAGGTTCATGCAGAGGAAGGGGGGAGGGGAGACAGTTGATCAGGTTCATGCAGAGGAAGGGGGGAGGACAGACAGTTGATGAGGTTCATGCAGAGGAAGGGGGGAGGACAGACAGTTGTTCAGGAGAGCAAGGGGACATGCAGAGGAAGGGGGAAGGGGGGGAAGGGGGGGGGGGGGGAGGGGGAAACAACAGACAATTGTAAATAATAAACTAAATGAGATGAAAATAATTCAGTGAAATATTATCTGAAATATTAAGTTGAATATTGTTTAATTCCAGGTGAGATAGGCCGATACTAAAACAAGGATCCGGTGTACAACTGGAACTGTGTCACACGCACCCTGCATCCCATGACAGCCACTGCCTTTGTGGGGTACCCCCCCTTTGATATATAGTAATATGATATGTAGTAAACGAAATACGACATTGTGCATTATTCCAGGTGAGCTGGGCCGATACTACAACAAGGATCCGGTGTACAACTGGAACTGTGTCACACGCACCCTGCGTCCCATGACAGCCACTGCCTTTGTGGGGTACCCCCCCTTTGATATATAGTAATATGATATGTAGTAAACTAAATACGACATTGTGCATTATTCCAGGTGAGATAGGCCGATACTACAACAAGGATCCGGTGTACAACTGGAACTGTGTCACACGCACCCTGCGTCCCATGACAGCCACTGCCTTTGTGGGGTACCCCCCGGGGGACTGTCCTCTCCGCTGCTACCAACACTCCGACTGCCAGGCCTGTCTGCTGTCCAATGGAGTGGAGGGGGGCAGTCAGATGTGTGTGTGGAGTGAACGACTGAAAGAGGTGAGATAATGACATGCTAATGATATGCCAGGCCTGTCTGCTGTCCAATGGGGTGGAGGGGGGCAGTCAGATGTGTGTGTGGAGTGAACGACTGAAAGAGGTGAGATAATGACATGCTAATGATATGCCAGGCCTGTCTGCTGTCCAATGGGGTGGAGGGTGGCAGTCAGATGTGTGTGTGGAGTGAACGACTGAAAGAGGTGAGATAACATGGTTCGTGGGGTCCTTTCACGTGCTTTAAAGTGCTGTGAAATTGATCGGTCATCAAAAGGCCTGTTAAGTCCTTTATATCAGCAAGGAGGTCCTTTCAAATCAGTCAAAGGTCCTTTTAAAATTGGTGCGGTCAGTTTAAATCCTTTAATCGGGCCAAAAAACAAAACTAAGTACCTCAAAAAAATATATTAAATGAAATAAAATTTGCCAAAAATCGATCGCCTTCGTATCTTTCGAGCAGACGATCTAATTTTAATAGTCACTGTAAATCCGGTCACGTGCGCGAGATTCGGCGAGATATCTTATGCGCCATGTTGAAATTCTTCCCACATGCGGCTGCTTCAGTGCTTGTTTTCAAGTAAAAAGTGTAAAAATGCCTGGAAAGTGTTCGTTTTCAGGATCGTTGGCTGAGAGGACATTTATAAGGACTGGGTCCGAAAAGTGATGGACAACAAACATGCAGTTCGTTGTGCATATTGTGAAAAAAATATCAACATCTTGTCAATGGGAGAGTCGGTGCTGAAACAACACGCAAAGACTGAAAATCACAAGAAAGCTGAAAGAAGGCACAAGGCGGAATCGAGGTGCAATGTGACCGACTTTTTTTGCAAGCAGCAGATGTACTACTGTAACAACAAAAGAATCTGCTCAGCCAAAAAAAAAAAGAAAAAAAAAAAGAATCTGCTCAGCCACAATCGTCGGCGTCTGGCTCTGCGCCCACCACGTCTGCAAGTACAACTACAAACAAGGTTTAAATAGGTCCTTTAAAAAAAATTTGCTGGTCCTTTAAAGGTCCTTTTAAGGTCCTTTTTTGGCACTCTTCCAAGTCCCCACGAACCATGGATAATGATATGCTAATGATATGCCAGGCCTGTCTGCTGTCCAATGGGGTGGATGGGGGCAGTCAGATGTGTGTGTGGAGTGAACGACTGAAAGAGGTGAGATAATGACATGCTAATGACATGCCAGGCCTGTCTGCTGTCCAATGGGGTGGAGGGGGGCAGTCAGATGTGTGTGTGGAGTGAACGACTGAAAGAGGTGAGATAATGACATGCTAATGACATGCCAGGCCTGTCTGCTGTCCAATGGGGTGGAGGGGGGCAGTCAGATGTGTGTGTGGAGTGAACGACTGAAAGAGGTGAGATAATGACATGCTAATGACATGCCAGGCCTGTCTGCTGTCCAATGGGGTGGAGGGGGGCAGTCAGATGTGTGTGTGGAGTGAACGACTGAAAGAGGTGAGATAATGACATGCTAATGATATGCCAGGCCTGTCTGCTGTCCAATGGGGTGGAGGGGGGCAGTCAGATGTGTGTGTGGAGTGAACGACTGAAAGAGGTGAGATAATGACATGCTAATGATATGCCAGGCCTGTCTGCTGTCCAATGGGGTGGAGGGGGGCAGTCAGATGTGTGTGTGGAGTGAACGACTGAAAGAGGTGAGATAATGACATGCTAATGATATGCTAATGATATGCCAGGCCTGTCTGCTGTCCAATGGGGTGGAGGGGGGCAGTCAGATGTGTGTGTGGAGTGAACGACTGAAAGAGGTGAGATAATGACATGCTAATGATATGCTAATGATATGCCAGGCCTGTCTGCTGTCCAATGGAGTGGAGAGGGGTAGTCAGATGTGTGTGTAGAGTGAACGACTGAAAGAGGTGAGATAATGACATGCTAATGATATGCCAGGCCTGTCTGATGTCCAATGGAGTGGAGAGGGGCCTGGCATATCATTAGCATGTCATTATCTCACCTCTTTCAGTCGTTCACTCTACACACACATCTGACTACCCCTCTCCACTCCATTGGACAGCAGACAGGCCTGGCATATCATTAGCATATCATTAGCATGTCATTATCTCACCTCTTTCAGTCGTTCACTCCACACACACATCTGACACACGCATCCGACGGCCTTTCGGCGCCCGTATCTCCGGTATTTCTGGACCGATTGCCTTCAAATTTGGCAGATAGATGACCGGGGACGGTGACTATCAATGTGCCAAACCGGAAGCGAATCCATTACTTAGGCGCATAACAGCAGCATGATGCAAAACGGGCCTTATAACTCCGCCGGTTTTCAACCGAATTGCTTCAAATTTGCTGTCAGGCTTGCTGTCACCGGGGCAAAGCCTGGCAGCAAATTTGAAGAGAATCGGGAGAGCGCGTCACTCTCAGAGCAGCGCCAACGGGAAACGGGGCTTTATAACTCTGCCGTTTCTTAACGAAATCGCTTCAAATTTGCTGTACTCAGCGTTACCAGTACTTGGCGTTACCGTTACTAGGCGTTACCGTTACTAGGGAGAGAGCATCACTCTCAGAGCAGCGCCAACGCGAAACGGGGCCTTATAACTCCACCGTTTCTTAACCAAATCGCTTCAAATTTGCTGTACTCAGCGTTACCAGTACTTGGCGTTACCGTTACTAGGCGTTACCGTTACTAGGCGTTACTAGTACTTGGCGTTGCGCTAGTAATAATAAAAGAAGATAGTTTAGTTAATTGCTTTTATTGATTTAGTTTTAAATCCAAATAAACTTAGAAATAATTCTGATTGTGAATAACAGTAACCCCCGTGGGGATACCGGGGGGGGGGGGGGGGGGGGGGGGGGGGGGGGGGGGGGGGTTCTTTTGTGTAAATATTTCCCCACCTTCTGGAAGTTCTGTGCTTGTAATTTCATCTAATCTGTCACTCTCTTTGACTCTGCCTTTTCCCTTTCACTTACTGTCATCTACTCTACTGCCTTTCTGCCTAACCAGTCCATTTTCCTGCCTTAAAAAAAAAAAAAAAAAAAAATTCAAAAAGATTTCCTCCACCGGAAGTCGGACTTGCTGGGTTTAACCTTAGTTAGAAGCATAACGGCAGCATGATGCATCTGCGCTCATAATTGACATGAAACTATCTGAGCGATGAAGAAGAAGAAAAAGAATGACAGTGGGGTTGCAACTTTCTGTTGGGGGACAATGCATGATCTCTTTTAACTGGTTTCTGGCAATACAACTTTCTGTTTGGGGACAATGCATGATCTCTTTTAACTGGTTTCTGGCAATACAACTTTCTGTTGGGGGACAATCCATGTTGTTCTCTTTTAACTGGTTTATGGCAATACAACTTTCTGTTTGGGGACAATGCATGATCTCTTTTAACTGGTTTCTGGCAATACAACTTTCTGTTGGGGGACAATCCATGTTGTTCTCTTTTAACTGGTTTATGGCAATACAACTTTCTGTTGGGGGACAATCCATGATCTCTTTTAACTGGTTTATGGCAATACAACTTTCTGTTGGGGGACAATCCATGATCTCTTTTAACTGGTTTATGGCAATACAACTTTCTGTTGGGGGACAATGCATGTTGTTCTCTTTTAACTGGTTTATGGCAATACAACTTTCTGTTGGGGGACAATGCATGTTGTTCTCTTTTAACTGGTTTATGGCAATACAACTTTCTGTTGGGGGACAATCCATGATCTCTTTTAACTGGTTTATGGGTATTAAGCTTTCTGTTGGGGGACAATGCATGATGTTCTCTTTTAATTGGTTTCTGGGTTCGTCGATGGTTGCATTGTATGCCCCCCCCCCTCTCTCTCTCTACTGTTTGTTCGGGGAATACGTCTTCCTGCTAGGGGACGATGCGATCATTCTAGTGCTCAGTGTTCTGTTATTTAATTGCTTAATTTCTGTTATACTATTCTTTACGTCATTTTTTAGTTGCCCTGGGGCCTTGCCCGTTGAAGGAATAAATCCAAAATATTGCAGTTTTATAGAAGCGGTTTTTTTTTTTTATGCTGATAATATTCTTTACTGTATCACAGTGCATGCCTCCTGCCTATCTCCCCCTACGTTGTTCGTTCGGGGAATGCGGCTTCCTGTTAGGGGACAATGCGGTCAGCCAGTGCCCGGTGCCGTGCCGCATGAAGGGCCAGTGTGACCACTGCATCTCCACCCCTGGCTGTGGATGGTGCGCTCACGTGGGCAAGAACGGCCAGGGAGTGTGCATGAGGGGGGGGCGCACCGGGCCCACAGTGGGCAGCTGTTCTGAAGGCAGCATTTACAGTGAGTACAGTGTGTGGTATGGACTGTATACTACAGTGTACTGTATGATACTGGGTATGGTATGGACTGTATACTGGACTGTATACATCAGTGTATGGTATGGACTGTATACTGGACTGTATACTACAGTGTATGGTATGGTATGGACTGTATACTACAGTGTATGGTATGGTATGGACTGTATACTACAGTGTACAGTGTATACTACAGTGTATTGTATCCTGTATGTACTGTATACTACAGTGTATTGTATGGTGTATTGTATTGTATGGACTGTATACTACAGTGTATTGTATTGTATGGACTGTATACTACAGTGTATGGTATTGACTGGGTATGGACTGTATGCTACAGTGTATGCTATGGACTGTTTGCTACAGTATGGTATTGAATGGACTGTATGCTACAGTGTATTGTATGGTATGGACTGTATGCTACAGTGCAGTGGTATGGACTGTATACTACAATGTATTGTATGGTATGGACTTACATTGACTGGTATACTGTTCTGCTACAGTGTATGGTATGGACTGTATACTAAAGTGTATTGGGGTATGGACTGTATGCTACAGTTTATTGTATGGTATGGACTGTATATACAGTGTATTGTATGGTATGGACTGTTTACAGTGTATTGTAACTACAGTGATTGTATTGGTGGACAGTGTGCCTTGGTATGGACTGTATACTACCGTGTATTGTATGGGGATGGACGTTTGGGCTACAGTGTATGTATGGGGGTATACTGTCATCTACAGTGGATGGTACGGTATGGACTGCAGTGCTTGCAGCCGTGTGGCACTAAGGGACATTCTGTTGATGGCCACTACAGTGGTATGGTGTGCTACTACAGGCTAGTGTTAGTGCGTTGATGGTATGCTGGACTGTATGTGTAGCCTGTATATACACCAGTGTATGTGGGTATGGACTGTATACTACAGTGTATGGTAATGGACTGTCTGACTACAGTGCTAGCTTATGGTTGACTGTATATACTACAGTGTATGGTATGGACTGTATAGCTACCGTGTCGGACTGACTGTATACTACAGTGTATGGTATACCCGTTGTGGTATGGACTGTATACTACAGTGTATTGTATGGTATGGACTGTATACTACAGTGTATTGTATGGTATGGACTGTATACTACAGTGTATGGTATGGACTGTATACTACATGACTGTATGCTACTACAGTGTATTGTATGGTATGGACTATACTACAGTGTATTGCAGGACGTATGGTATGGATGGACTGTATACTACAGTGTATTGTATGGTATGGACTGTATGCTACAGTGTATTGTATGGTATGGACTGTTTACTACAGTGTATTGTATGGTATGGACTGTATACTACAGTGTATGGTATGGTATGGACTGTATACTACAGTGTGTATTGTATGAGTATTGTATGGACTGTATGACTACAGTGTATTGTATTTGTATGGACTGTATACTACAGTGTATGGTATTGTATGGACTGTATACTACAGTGTATTGTATGGATGGACTGTATGCTACAGTGTATTGTATGGTATGGACTGTATACTACAGTGTATTGTATGGTATGGACTGTATACTACAGTGTATTGTATGGTATGGACTGTATACTACAGTTTATTGTATGGTCTGGACTGTATATTACAGGGTCTTGTATGGTAGGGACTGTATACTGACAGTTTATTGTATGGTATGGACTGTTCACTACAGTTTCTTGTATGGTATGGACTGTATACTACAGGGTATTGATATGAGTATGGACTGCATACTACAGCATGTATTGTATGGTATGAGACTGTTTTATTACTACAGTTTGGTATTGTATTGTATGGAACTGTATACTACAGTGTATTGTATTGGATGGACGGTATACTACAGTGTATGTATGGTTATGGCACCTGTATGCTATGCTAAGTGTATTGTATGGCACGCACTGTCACACTACAGTGTATGGTAGGGCCTGATTGACATACAGTGTATTGTATGGTATGGCTATATTACTACATTGTTGTATGGTATGGCCTGTATACTACAGTGTATTGTATAGGACTGATATACAGTGTATTGTTATATGGTATGGACTATACTACAGTGTATGGTATGAGTATGGACTGTAAGAGACAGTTTATTGTATGGTATGGACTGTAGGCTAAAGTGTATTGTATGGAATGGACTGTATGCTACAGTGTATGGATTGGTATGGACTGTATACTACAGGTATGGTATGGTATGGACTGTATACTCCAGTGTATTGTATGGTCCGCGACCGTAAGCTACCAGTGTATGGTATGGTATGTCACGACGCTATAATACATTGTATGGTAGGGACTTTATAGTCGGTTATGTCATGGACTTGTATGCTAGCTGGTATGGTATGGTTATGGACTGTTATACGACAGCGTTGTCTCTTCCTCATGGTGTTTCTAGGCACTGCTAATATACTACAGTGTATAGTATGGTATGGACTGTATACTACAAGTGTAGTGCTAGGGTAAGGTACTGATATACTTACAGTGCTATGTATGAGGAGTGGAATGTCATACTAAAGCGCACGATGGTACGGTACTGTAATACATACAGTGTTAGTGCCCCTCCCCGCTATCGGATGGTATTACTGTATATTACACAGGGTATGAGTACTTGACATGTAATACTACAGTTTATTGTACGTGGTAGGATGTATTCACTACAGGTGTGTATGGATGTAACTACAGTGTATTGTATGGTATGATGTATATACAGGCATGTTAGTATGGGACGTATAACACAGTGTATGTATGGTATATGGACTGGATACTACAGTGTAGGTATGGTATGAGACCTGTATGCTACAGTGTAAGGTATGGTATGGACTGTATTGACAGTGGTCCTGGTATTTACTGTATCCTACAGTGTATGGTATATTATGGACTGGTATACTACAGTGTATTGTATGGTAATGGACTGTATGCTACAGGGTGATGGTATGGACTGTATACTACGTGTATGTATGGTATGGACTGTATACTACAGGTATTGTAGTGTATTGACTGTATCTACAGTGTTATTGTATGGTTATGGACTGTATATTACAGTGTATGGTATGGTATGGACTGTACTACTACAGTGTATGGTATGGACTGTATACTACAGTGTATTGTCTGGTATGACTATACGACAATACACTGTAGTATACAGTCCTACAAAAAAAAAATACATACACTGTAGTATAGTCCCATAACCATACAATACACGTATAATACAGTCCAAATACCATACACTGTATTATACAGTCCATACCATACAATACACTGTAATATACCGTCCATACCATACAATACACTGTAGTATACAGTCCATACAATACAATACAACTGTAGTATACAAGTCCATACCATACCATCACTGTAGTATAGCAGTCCATACGCATACCCTGTAGCATACAGTCCCATACCATACAATACACTGTAGTATACAGTCTACTATACCATACACTGTAGTATACAGTACATACATACACTGTATTCAGTCCATACATACCATACCTGGACATACAATCATCCAACCATTACCTGTAGTATCCAGTCCTACCATACCATACACTGTATTATCAGTCCATCCATACCATACACTGTAGTATACAGTCCATACCATACCTACACTGTAGTATACAGTCCATACCCTACACTGTCAATTACAGTCCTAGTAAATTTTAAATTTAAATATTAATATACCATACCATACACTGTAAATTATACAGTCCATAAACATACCATACACTGTATAGACAGGCCATACCATACCATACACTGTAGTTAGAGTCCATACCATACACGTAGATAGTCCATACCATACACTGTAATATACAGTCATACCATGCCCATACACTGTAGTATACAGTCCATACCATACCTACACTGTATATACCGTCCATCCATACACTGTAGTATACAGTCCATACCAGAACACTGTAGTATACAAGTCCATACCAAATACTGAATATACAGTCCATACCATCAATACACTGTACTATACAGTCCATACAATACACTGTAGCATACAGTCCATACCATACCATACACTGTAGATACAGTCCATACAATACACTGTATATACAGTCCAAACCATACATACACCTGTAGTATTCCAGTCCATACCTACATACCTGTAATATACAGTCCATACCATACCATACACTGTAATATACAGTCCATACCATACAATACACTGTAATATACAGTCCATACCATACACTGTCGTATACAGTCCATACCATACAATACACTGTATTTACAGTCCATACCATACAATAAACTGTAATATACAGTCCATACCATACAATACCTGTAGTATCCAGTCCGTCCACACACTGTAATATACAGTCCATACCATACATACACTGTATATTACAGTCCAGTACCTACACTGTATTAAACAGTCCGTTTACCTACCATACACTGTAGTATACAGTCCATACCATACCATACACTGTATATACAGTCCCATACCATACCAGACACTGTAGTAATACATCCATACACACACTGTAATATACAGTCCATACCATCAATACACTGTAGTAATACAAGTGCATACCATACCACACACTGTAGTATACAGTACCATACCATACCAGACACTGGTATTAACAGTCCATACAATACACTGTAATATACAGTCCATCCATACAATACACTGTAGCATACGTCCATACCATACACTGTATCTTTACAGTCCATACCAATACACTGTAGCATACGTCCAATACCATACAATACCTGTAGTATACAGTCAGTGACCATACCATACATGTAGCATACAGTCTTCCATACAATAACACTGTAGCATACATCCATACCCATACCTGTATCTTACAGTCCATACCATGCATACACTGTAGTATAGTCCATACCATACAATACACTGTATACAGTCCCATACAATACACTGTAGTAACAGTCCATACCATACAATACCATGTATTATACAGTCCATCCATACACTGTAGTATACAGTACATACCATACAATACACTGTGTCATACAGTCCATACCATACAATCACTGTATATACAGGTCCATACCATACAATACAGCCTGTAGTATACCGTCCAATAACCATACATACCTGTAGTATACAGTCCATACATACAATACACTGTAGTATATCAGTCCATACCATACAATACACTGTGTATAGTCCATACCATACAATACACTGTAGTAACAGTCCATACCATACACTGTAGTATACAGTCATACCATACAATACACTGTAATATACGTCATAACCATACAATACCTGTATATACAGTCCATACCATACTATCACTGTATATACAGTCCATACATACCATACCTGTATATACGTCCATACCATACCCTGTAGCATACAGTCCCATACCATACATACACTGTAGTTACAGTCCAAACCCATACCATGACAACTGTAGTATACAGTACATACCATACCATACACTGTATTATACATCCATACCATACAAATACACTGTAGTATACAGTTCCATACCATACCTACACTGTAGCATACAGTCCATACCATACTAATACACTGTAGTTCTACAGTCATACCATCAATACACTGTAGAATACAGTCCATACCATACCCTGTCTTTGTCTATCCATACCATACAATACACTGTAGTATACAGTCCATACAATACACTGTAGTATACAGTCCTACCAACACTGTAGTATACAGTCCATACAATACACTTTAGTATACAGTCCATACCGTAGAAACACTGTATATACATCATACAATACACTTGTAGTATGACAGTCCATACCATACACTGTAGTATACAGTCCATACCATACAATACACTGTAGATACAGTCCATACATACATACACTGTAGCATACAGTCCATACCATACAATACACTGTAGTATACAGTCATACCATACAATACCTGTAGTATAGTCCATACCATAACAATACACTGTAGGTATACAGTACATACCATACCATACACTGTAATAATACATTCCATACCATACCCTACACTGCAGCATACAGTCCATACCATACAATACACCTGTAGTAATACAGTCCGTATACCATACAATACACTTTTAGAATACAGTCCGATACCATACACTGTGTATAGTCCATCCATACAATACATGTAAGTATACAGTCCATACAACCTGTAGTATTCCAGTCCATACAATACACTGTAGTATACAGCCATCAATTACCGTAGTATACAGTCCATACCATACAATGTAGTATCAGTCCATACAATACACTGTAGTAATACAGTCCATACCATACACTGTAGTGACAGTCCAGTACCATACAATACACTCTAGTATACAGTCCATACCATACAATACACTGTAGCATACAGTCCCTGCCATACAATACACTGTATATACAGTCCATACCATACAATTCACTGTAGTATAGTCCATACCATACATACACTGGAGTATACAGTCCATACCATACCATAGCATTAGTACTACAGTCATTACCATACAATACACTGTAGTATAGTCCATACCATACAATACACTGTAGTATACAGTCCATACCATACAATACACTGTAGTCTACATCCATACCATACAATACACTGTAGTATACAGTCCATACCATACACTGTAGCATACAGTCCATACCCTACAATACACTGTAGGTATACAGTCCATACCATACACTGTAGCAAACAGTCCATACCATACATACACTGTAGAATACAGTCCATACCATACCATACACTGTAGTCTACAGTTCCGTATACAGTCCATACCATACACTGTAGTATACAGTCCATACATACACTGTAGTATAAGTCCATACCATAACACTGTAGCATACATTCCCATACCTACAATACACTGTAGTATAACAGTCCCATACCATACACTGTAGCAAACAGTCCTAACCATACAATACACTGTAGTATACAGTCATACCATACACTGTAGCAAGCATCCATACCCATACAATACACTGGTAGTATACAGCCATACAATACCATACACTGTAGCAAACAGTCCATACCTACACTGTAGCAAACAGTCACATACCATATCAATACACTGTAGCTCTTCCATACCATACCGATACAACTGTAGTATACCATTCCGTACCATACACGTATGCATACAGTCATACAGATACATTACACTGTAGTATACAGTCCATACCATACCATACACTTAGTATACAGTCGAAGTATATAGTCCATACCATTACCCTGTAGCATACAGTCCATTAACATAGACAATACACTGTACATACAGTCCATAACCATACTGTAGCAAACCTTCCATACCATCAATACACTGTAGCAAACATTTCCATACCAATACAATACACTGTACAAACAGTCCATACCATACCGTACACTGTAGTGATAACAGTCATACCATAACCATGCACTGTAGTATACAGTCCCATACCATACCAACACTATAGTATCCAGTCCATACCATACCTTCGCTGTAGTATACAGTCCATACATACATACACTGTAGTGTACAGTCCAGTATACAGTCCTACCTACACTGTAGGGTATACATCCCAGTATACAGGTCCATACCACACTGTACGCACTGTAAGATCGCTTCATAACAGCTTCCGCACTGTGGGGCCCGGTGCCGCCCCACCCCCTCATGCACACTCCCTGGCCCGTTCTTGCCCACGTGAGCGCACTCATCCACAGCCAGGGTGGATTGCATGGTCACACTGGCCCTAGTCATGCGGCACGGCCCGGGCACGTGGCTGACCGCATTGTCCCCTAACAGAAGCCGCATGCCCCGAACGAACACGTGTTGAGTAGGCAGAGGCATGCACTGTGATACGTAAAGAATATTCAGCATAAAATAAAAAAACGCTTCTATAAAACTGCAATATTTTGGGATTTATTCCTTCAACGGGCAAGGCCCCAGGCGAACTAACAAATTGACGTAAAGAATCGTAAAGAAAGTATCACAGAACTTAAGCAATTAAATAACAGAAACACTGATCATAGATGAGCGAATCGTCCCCTAGCAGGAAACGTATTCCCCGAACAAACCGTGAGAGAGAGAGGGGTTGGGGGGGGTTTTGGGGGGGGGGGGGGGGGCATACAATGCAACCATCGACGAACCCAGAAACCATTAAAAGAGAACATCATGCATTGTCCCCCAACAAAAGCTTAATACCCCATACCATGTTAAAAGAGATCTGGTTTGTACCCCAACCAGAAAGTTGTCTTGCCATAACCCAGTTTAAAAGAGAACAACATGCATTGTCCCCCAACAGAAAGTTTTATTGCCAGAACCAGTTTAAACGAGATCATGGATTGTCCCCCAACAGAAAGTTTGTATTGCCCAGAAACGTTAAAAAGATCATGGATTGTCCCCCAACGAAGTTGTATTGCCAGACACCGTTAAAGAGCATCATGGATTGTCCCCCAACAGAAAGTTGTATTTCCAGAAACTCATTTGAAAACGAGATCATGGATTGTCCCCCCAACGAAAGGTTGTATTGCCAAAACCAGTTAAAAGAGATCAATGGATTTTCCCCCAACAGAAAGTTGTTTGCCGAAACCAGTAAAAGAGATCATGGATTTGTCCCCACCAGAAGTTGTATTGCCAGAAACCGTTAAAAGAGAACAACATGCATTGTCCCCCAACAGAAATTGCAACCCAAAATGTCATTTCTTTTTCTTCTTCTTCATCGCTCAGATGGGGGGGGGGGAGTTTCATGTCATTATGAGCGCAGATGCTCATCTGCCGTTATGCTTTCTACCTAGGTTAACCCCCAGCAAGTCCACTTCCGTGGAGAAATCTTTTTTGAATATTGTTTTTTTTTTTTGTTTTTTTTAAGGCGGAAAATGGACTGGTTAGGCAAAAGGCAGTAGAGTATGACAGAAGTGGAAAGGGAAAAGGCAGAGTCAAAGAAAGGTGACAGATTAGATGAAAATTACAAGCACAGAATTCCAGAAGGTGGGGGAAATTTTACACACAAGACCCCCCCCCCCCCCCCCGTATCCCCACGGGGGTTACTGGTTATTCACGAAAACAATCAGAATTAATTCAAGTTTATTTGGATTGAAAACTAATCAATAAAAGCAATTACTAAACATCTTCTTTTATTATTACTAGGACGCAACGCAAGTACTAGTACGCCTAGTCACGGTAACGCCTATAAAGGTAATGCCAAGTACTGGAACGCTGATACAGCAAATTTGAGCGATTTGGTCAAGAAACTGTGGGTTTTATAAGGCCCCGTTTCGCGTTTGCGCTGCTCTGGCGTGATGCCTCTCCCTAGTAACGGTAACGCCTAGCAACGGTAACGCCAAGTACTGGTAACGCTGAGTACAGCAAATTTGAAGCGATTTCGTTAGAATACGGCAGAGTTATAAGCCCCGTTTCCCTTTGCGCTGCTCTGAGAGTGACGCGCTCTCTCCCGATTTTTCTTCAAATTTGCTGCCAGGCTTGCCCCGGGGACAGCAAGCTGCAGCAAATTTGAAGAAAATCGTTGAAAACGCGCGGAGTTATAAGGCCGTTTTGCATCATGCTGCTGTTATCTCCTAAAGTAATGGATTCGCTTTCGCGGTTTGGCACATTGATCGTCACCGTCCCCGTCATATATCTGCCAAATTTTGAAGGCATCGTCCAGAAAATACCGTAGATGACGGGCGCCGAAAGGCCGTCGTATCGTGTGTCAGATTTGTGTGTGGAGTGACCGACTGAAAGAGGTGAGATAATGAAATGCTAATGATATGCTAATGATATGCCAGGCCTGTCTGCTGTCCCAATGGAGTGGGAGGGGTAGTCAGATGTGTGTGTAGAGTGAACGAGATCTGAAAGAGGTGAGATATGACTGCTAATGATATGCCAGGCCCTTCTCCACTCCATTGACATCAGACAGGCTGGCATATCATTAGCATGTCATTAGCTCACCTATTTCATCGTTCACTCCAAACACACATCTGACTACCCCTCTCACTCCATTGGACAGGCAGACAGGCTGGCATATCATTAGCATGTCATTATCTCACCTCTTTCAGTCTTCACTCCACACACACATCTGACGCCCCCCTCACCCCATTGGACCGGCAGACAGGCCTGGCATATCATTAGCATTCATTAGCATTTCATTATCTCACCTCTTTCAGTCGTTCACTCCACCACACATCTGATTGTTCTGCCCCCTCCATCCCCATTTGGACCAGAAAAGGCTGGCATAGTCATTAGCATGTCCATTATCTCCCTCTTTTAGTCGTTCACTCCACACACACATCTGAACGCCCCCCTCCACCTCCATTGGACAGCTAGACAGGCCTGGCATATCAGTAGCATTTCATTATCCACCTCCTTTCGTCGTTCACTCCACACACCATCTGACTGCCCCCCTCCACCCCATTGGACCCAGACAGGCCTGGCATGTCATTAGCATGTCATTATCTCACTCTCTTTCAGTCGTTCACTATTAAATCCACACAACACATCTGACTGCCCCCCTCCACCCCATTGGACAGCAACAGGCCTGGCATGTCATTGAGCATTTCATTATCTCACCTCTTTCAGTCGTTCACTCCACACACACTCTGACTGCCCCTCCACCCCATTGGACGCAGACAAGGCCTGGGCATATCATTAGCATATCATTAATCCATGGTTCGTGGGACTTGGAAGAGCTGCAAAAAAAGGTACTTATAAGGACCTTTTAAAGGACCAGCAATTTTTTTAAAGTACCTATTTAAACCTTGTTTGTAGTTGTACTTGCAGACGTGGTGGGCCATAGCCGGCGCCGACGATTGTGGCTGAAGCAGATTCTTTTTTTTTTTTTCTTTTTTTTTTTTAGGCTGAGGCAGATTCGTTTGTTTTACAGTAGTACATCTATCTGCTGCTTGCAAAAAAGTCCGGTCACATTGCACCTCGATTCCGTTGCCTTGTGCTTCTTTCAGCTTTCTTGTTTTTGTCAGTCTTTGCGTGTGTTTCAGCACGCGACTCTCCCCTTGACAAGATGTTGATATTTGTTTCACAATATGCACAACGAACTGCATGTTTGTTTGTCCCATCACCTTTTCGGACCCAGTCCTTATAAATGTCCCTCTCAGCCAACGATCATGAAACGACACTTTTTCCAGGCAATTTTTTACACTTTTTACTACTTGAAAACAAGCACTGAAGCGCCGTGTGGGAAGAATTTCAACATGGCCATAAGATATCTCGCCGATCTCGCGCACGTGACCGCGGATTTACAAGTGACTATTAAATTAGATCGTGCTGCTCGAAAGATACGAAGGCGATCGTTTTGGCAAATTTTATTTCATTTAATATATTTTTTTGAGGTACTTAGTTTTGGTTTTTTGGCCGATTAAAGGATTGAACTGACCGCACGCATTTTAAAAGGACCTTTTGACTGATTTGAAAGGAACCTCCTTGCTGATATTAAATGACTTAACAAGGCCTTTTGGATGACCGATCAATTCACAGCACTTTAAAGCACCTGAAGGACCCACGAACCATGTTATCTCACCGTCTTTCAGTCGTTCACCGCCACAGGCTGTGATCGTTCAGGTCCTCGTTCCACACACACATCTGACTGGCCCCCCTCCACCCCATTGGACAGCAGACATGCCTGCATCTCATTGCATGTCATTATCTCACCCTTTCAGTCGGTCAACGTCCACACACACATCTGACCTGCCGCCCCCCTCCACTCCATTGGACGCAGGACAGGCCTGGCCGTCGGAGTGTTGGTAAGCAGCGGAGAGGAAGTCCCCCGGGGGGTCCCCACAAAGCAGTGGTGTCATGGGACTCAGGGTGCTGTGACACAGTTCCATTTGTACACCGATCCTTGTTGTAGTATCGGCCCTATATCACCTGGAATAAGCACTGTCGTAGTTAGTTTACTACTATCATATTACTATATATCAAAAGGGGGGGTAAACCCCACAAGGCAGTGGCTGTCATGGGACCAGGGTGCGTGTGAAGCACAGGTTCCAGTTGTACACCGGACCCTTGTTTAGTATCGCCTGTCTCACTGGAATAATTGCAACAATGTCCGTATTTCGTTTACTACATACATATTCCTATATATCAAAGGGGGGTCCCTGCCACAAAGCAGTGCCTGTCAATGGATGCAGGTGCGTGTGACACGAGTTCCAGTTGTACACCGGATCTCTTGTTTTTCGTATCGGCCTATCTCCCTGGAATTAAACATATTCAACTTAATATTTCGATTTAATATTTCACTGAATTAATTTTCAATCTATTTATTTATTATTTACAATTGTCCTGTTGGTTCTTTTTTCTCTTTCTTT
>CM065705.1:47267391-47335669 GCA_017654935.2 Phymorhynchus buccinoides | reverse complement strand
GGAACCTGTGCCTTGCAAAATGAGCTTGGAACAGACACCACTAACAGATCTTATAGTTTAGACTCTGGCCGATCGAGTCAGAGCGTACGATCTCGATGATGTACAACCAAATGGGAATGTGTTGCAGTCGTTTGCAAAACGAGACTGGAACAGACACCAACAGTCTTGTTTACAGACTCTGGGCTGATTCACGTCGGGCGACCCGCGATGTGTCCACGCAAATGGGAACTGTGCCTGCAAAACGAGCTGGACACGACACCACAAGTCTTTCAAAAGTGTTGGTTGTGTTTCAAGGAGAGCGAGACGATGACATTCATGATTATACCGTGATATGATCGCTGAGGGTGAAAGTCCAGCGCAAATGTACTGAACGCGGTAAATTCTAAGTATAAGGACTTTCAGTTAGACTTAGAACTACAGTGCTCTCTCTCTCTCTCCTCTTTCAGGTCCTCTCTCTCTCCCTCTCTCCTCTCTCTCGTCTCTCATCTCTCTCATCTCGCTCTCTCCCTCTCTCCCCTCAGGTCATCTATTTCTCTTCCCTCTCTCTCTCTTCCTCCATCTTTGATTCTAAATCTCTCTTGTGTTTCTCTCTTTCTATCTCTCTCTCTCTCCTCTCCTCCTCTCTCCTCTCTCTCCTCTCATTCCTCTCATAGCTCCACTTCCCCTCAAAACCTCATTCACTCCTCCACTCTCAACCAGCATCAACTCGATCATCGCTCCCTCTCCCTCTCCTCTACAATATCATAATCTCTCCAACAACGTCCACTCATACTCATCTCAATCTACACAATATCATTCCAGATCTCATATCTCTCCTCACTAGCTCTCTCCTGCTCTTCCTCACCTCCTCTCTCTCATCCTCTCCGATAAAAATTTCTCTCCATCTAATCAAAAACATCTCCTAATAAATCCCCTCTCACTCTCTCCCACTCCTTAACTCTCATCATAACTAGATTACCTCGCTCTCACATCAAACTCAATCAAACTCAATTCTCTCTCCACAAACTCGGCTTCTCTACCTACCAAAACTCAATTCCCTCTCTCGACCGATCTTCCTCCATTTCATCTCTCAGCAACTCTCATCTCGTGCCCCCGATCAAGCTCATCATCTCACAACTCATTTCTCTCTCTCTATTCCTCTCTATCTCCTCTTTTTCTCTCCCCTCCCGGACTCTCTTCTCTCTCTCTACTCTCATCTTCTCATTCTCTCTCCAAAAACTCTCCTTCATGATCCACTGTCTCTCTAAGCTCTCACTTCGCCTCTCTCCTATCACTATCACTCACTACATGACTCTCATCATCTCTATTCCCTCCTCTTCCTCCAGTCAATACACCTCTTCTCTCACTCCACCTCTCTCTTCTCTCTCCGAGTCGTCTCCTCCTCTTCTCTCTCCTTCTCGCCATCCTCCCCCCTCCTCCTCCTCTCGCCTCCCTCTCTCTCTCTCCCTCTCAATCACAATCTAATTCGTCTCAAGTCCTCCTCACATCGAACCTCTTCTCACTCTCTCAACAATCATCACAATCCTCTCTACTCTCTCTCTACCATAACTCTTCTCATCCCAATCAATCTCTCTCTTCCTCTCAATCATCACCCCCCATCTCTGATACTTCTCCCTCCCAATTTGTCTCACATCGTCTCTCTCTTCCTCTCTCTTTCTATTCTCATCAACAATCTCATTCTACCTCTCTCTTCCATAAATCCACTCAGTCTTCTCCTCCCTCCTCTTCCTCCGTATCCTCTCTCCTCCCCCTCTCCCTCTCTCTCTCTCTCATCCTACACTCTCAGCCCATCAAAAGTCTCTCTCCTCATCTCTCAACTTCACTCATCTCCTCGTCGCCTCTCTCTCTCTCCTACAACCTCCACACATCCTCTCTCTAACCTCTTCTCTCTTCGCTCACGTCACTCTCTCTTCGCTACTCTCCCTCTTCTGCCTCCCTCCCTCACTCATACTCACCTCCACTCCGATAGCGCTCTCACTCTCTCGCTCTCCTCCAAACATCTCTCTCTCCATCCATCTCGTCTACCTCCATTCTACTCTCCCTCACTCGACTCTCTCTCCGGTCGTCTCTCGCCTCATCTCTCCTCCTCCTCGTCTCTCTTCTCTCCTCTCTCTTTCTCCTCTCTCCCCCTCCTCTCTCATCACTCTCCTTCTCCCTCTCCTTCTCTCCTCTCACTCTATCACTCTAATCCTCTCTCTCCCCGCTCTTTCTCTCTCTCCCCTCCCTCTCTCTCTCCTCTCCCTCTCCTCCTCTCCTCTCTCCATCCCTCATCTCTCTCTCTCCACACTCTCTCTCTCTCTCTCCTCTCTCCGTATCTCTCTCACTCTCCTCTCTCATCCATACTGCTCTCTTCCTCTCCCTCTCTCTCTCCCTCTCTCCTCTCTCCTCCTCTCCCTTCTCTCTCTCTCTCTCTCTTCTCGGGCCCTCGTCTCTCCTTCCCCCTCTCCTCTCTCTCTCTCATCTTCATCACTCCTCCTCATCTCTCCTCCATCTCCTCTACTTCCATCTCCTCACCCTCTCTCTCTCTCTCTCTCTCTCACTCTCTACCTTTGCCGTAATCCTCTTCACTCTTCTATCGTTATCTCTCCCCATCCTCCTCGCACACTCTCTCTTCCATCTCTCTCTCATCACTCACTCTCCTCCGCTCAATCATCATCTCATCTTCTACTCTCAATCTCATGCTCCTCCTTTCCTCCGTCATCTCCTACTCTCTCCTCTCTCTCTCACACTTCTCTCCTCTCATCTCCCCAGTCTCCCTACCCTTCTTCCCTCCACTATCTATCCTCTCTTCTCGCTTCTAATCTCTCTCACAACTCTTCTCTCTCCTCTCTTCGTCCTCTACACTCTCTCTCTCCATCTCTCTCTCCTCCTACCCTACTACTCCATATCTCTAGCCCCCAATCTCACCACTCCTCTCCTACTCGCGTCACCGCTCTCTCATCTCTCCTCTCCCCTCGCGACACCATCCATCTCATCTCCTCTTCTCCTCTCTCTCCTCTCATCTCCTATCCGGTCCACTTCTCCCTCTCATCGCCTCCTCTACATCTCTCCCTCCTTCTCTCTCTACTCCCCCTTATCACTCATGCTCTCAATCTCCTGCTCATCTCCTCTCTCTTCGTCTCGCACACCCTCCTCTACTCCCAATACTCCTTCTCTCTCTCTCTCTCTCTGTTTCACCGTCTCCTCCCACGATACTCCTCGTTCTCAGCTCATCTCTCCTCCCCGCTCTTTCTCTCTCTCCTCCCTCTCTCTCTCTCTTCCTCCTCACACCCGCTCTCTCTCTTCTCTTCTCCGTCTCTTCTCTCTCTCCCCGCTCTCTCCTCCCCATCTCACTCTCTCTCTCCTCTCTCTCCGCCTCACGTCATCCTCTCGCCCTCTCTCTCTCTCTCCACTCCCTCTCTCGTCCTCTCTCTCTCCTCTCTTCTCCTCTCTCCCGTCAATTTTTTCACAATTCCTTTCACCTTCTTGCATCCCTCTTTCCTCATTTATAGCTTACGGTCTCATTTATGAGCAAACTTTTGTCTCCTTGTCCACCACACTGGGGCGATACAACATCCTCTCTCCTCTCCCCTGCAATTATGCAGTTTGAAACACACACGACACCACACACATACACACGCAGCACACATACACTCGCATACACCACGCACAGTCCACTACATACCATATACACACCACACACAATACACATCCAGCACACACATAACACACACACACACACACACACACACACGCAGACACACACACAAGCACTCACTCATCACACACACACACACACAACACACGACATACACCCACACACCACACACACACGCACACATACACACGCCCACATACACACAACAACACACACACATACACACACACCACTACACACCACTACAATGCATACACACATAACACACACATACACACACACACACACACATTTACGCACACACACACACACACACACACACCACACACACACACACACACACACAGCGAGAAACTTGTTGCAACTGGTTTTAATGAAAAGGACAGGAAAACAAACCTTTGGCAAACAAAGTTTGTCAACATTTGTTTGCGTGAGACTTTTATTATGCGCTCAAATTTTGTTGGTGAGTGGAGACAGGGACTCCTTCTTTTCAGCCAAGTGGACTCCTTCCTTTCAGCCAAGGGGCTCCTTCTTTTCAACCATTGGACTCCTTCTTTTCAGCCAAGTGGACTCCTTCTTTTCAGTCAAGGGACACCTTCTTTTCAGCCAAGGGACTCCTTCTTTTCAGCCAAGTGGACTCCTTCTTTTCAGCCAAGGGACTCCTTCCTTTCAGTCAATGGACTCCTTCCTTTCAGTCAATGGACTCCTTCCTTTCAGTCAATGGACTCCTTCCTTTCAGTCAAGGGACTCCTTCCTTTCAGCCAATGGACTCCTTCCTTTCAGCCAAGTGGACTCCTTCTTTTCAGTCAAGGGACTCCTTCTTTTCAGCCAAGGGACTCCTTCCTTTCAGTCAAGTGGACTCCTTCTTTTCAGCCAAGGGACTCCTTCTTTTCAGCCAAGGGACTGGGACTCCTTCCTTTTCAGTCAAGGACTCCTTCCTTTCAGTCAATGGACTCCTTCCTTTCAGCCAAGTGGACTCCTTCCTTTCAGTCAAGGGACTCCTTCTTTTCAGTCAAGTGGACTCCTTCCTTTCAGTCAAGTGGACTCCTTCCTTTCAGCCAAGTGGACTCCTTCATTTCAGCCAAGTGGACTCCTTCTTTTCAGCCAAGTGGACTCCTTCTTTTCAGCCAAGTGGACTCCTTCTTTTCAGCCAAGTGGACTCCTTCTTTTCAGCCAAGTGGACTCCTTCTTTTCAGTCAAGGGACTCCTTCTTTTCAGCCAAGGGACTCCTTCCTTTTCAGCCAAGGGACTCCTTCTTTTCAGCCAAGGGACTCCTTCTTTTCAGCCAAGGGACTCCTTCCTTTCAGCTCAAGGGACTCCTTCTTTTCAGCCAAGTGGACTCCTTCTTTTCAGTCCAAGGGACTCCTTCCTTTCCCAAGGGACTCCTTCTTTTCAGCCAAGTGGACTCCTTCTTTTCAGTCAAGGGACTCCTTCCTTTCAGCCAAGGGACTCCTTCTTTTCAGCCAAGTGGACTCCTTCTTTTCAGCCAAGGGACTCCTTCCTTTTCAGCCAAGTGGACTCCTTCCTTTCAGCCAAGGGACTCCTTCCTTTCAGTCAAGTGGACTCCTTCCTTTCAGCCAAGGGACTCCTTCCTTTTCAGTCAAGCCAAGGGACTCCTTCCTTTCAGTCAAGTGGACTCCTTCCTTTCAGCCAATGGACTCCTTCCTTTCAGTCAAGGGACTCCTTCCTTTCAGTCAAGGGACTCCTTCCTTTCAGCCAATGGACTCCTTCCTTTCAGTCAGGACTCAAATGGACTCCTTCCTTTCAGCCAATGGACTCCTTCCTTTCAGTCAGTCAGCCAAGGGACTCCTTCCTTTCAGCCAAGGGACTCCTTCTTTTCAGCCAAGGGACTCCTTCTTTTCAGCCAAGGGGACTCCTTCTTTTCAGTCAAGGGACTCCTTCTTTTCAGCCAAGGGACTCCTTCTTTTCAGTCAAGGGACTCCTTCTTTTCAGCCAAGGGACTCCTTCCTTTTCAGCCAAGGGACTCCTTCTTTTCAGCCAAGGGACTCCTTCTTTTCAGCCAAGGGACTCCTTCTTTTCAGCCAAGGGACTCCTTCCTTTCAGCCAAGTGGACTCCTTCTTTTCAGCCAAGGCCAAGACTCCTTCCTTTCAGCCAAGGGACTCCTTCTTTTCAGCCAAGGGACTCCTTCTTTTCAGCCAAGTGGACTCCTTCCTTTCAGTCAAGGGACTCCTTCTTTTCAGCCAAGTGGACTCCTTCCTTTCAGTCAAGGGACTCCTTCTTTTCAGCCAAGGGACTCCTTCCTTTCAGTCAAGGGACTCCTTCCTTTCAGTCAAGGGACTCCTTCCTTTCAGCCAAGTGGACTCCTTCTTTTCAGCCAAGTGGACTCCTTCTTTTCAGCCAAGGGACTCCTTCTTTTCAGCCAAGTGGACTCCTTCTTTTCAGCCAAGGGACTCCTTCTTTTCAGCCAAGGGACTCCTTCTTTTCAGCCAAGGGACTCCTTCTTTTCAGCCAAGGGACTCCTTCCTTTCAGGACTCCTTCTTTTCAGTCAAGGGACTCCTTCCTTTCAGCCAAGTGGACTCCTTCTTTTCAGTCAAGGGACTCCTTCTTTTCAGCCAAGGGACTCCTTCCTTTCAGTCAAGGGACTCCTTCCTTTCAGCCAAGGGACTCCTTCTTTTCAGCCAAGGGACTCCTTCTTTTCAGCCAAGGGACTCCTTCCTTTCAGCCAAGGGACTCCTTCTTTTCAGCCAAGGGACTCCTTCTTTTCAGCCAAGGGACTCCTTCCTTTCAGCCAAGTGGACTCCTTCATTTCAGCCAAGTGGACTCCTTCCTTTCAGTCAATGGACTCCTTCCTTTCAGTCAAGTGGACTCCTTCTTTTCAGCCAAGGGACTCCTTCTTTTCAGCCAAGGGACTCCTTCCTTTCAGCCAAGGGACTCCTTCCTTTCAGCCAAGGGGACTCCTTCTTTTCAGCCAAGGGGACTCCTTCTTTTCAGCCAAGGGACTCCTTCTTTTCAGCCAAGGGACTCCTTCTTTTCAGCCAAGGGACTCCTTCCAGCCAAGGGACTTTCAGCCAAGGGACTCCTTCTTTTCAGCCAAGGGACTCCTTCCTTTCAGCCAAGGGGCTCCTTCTTTTCAGCCAAGGGACTCCTTCCTTTTCAGCCAAGGGACTCCTTCTTTTCAGCCAAGGGACTCCTTCCTTTCAGCCAAGGGACTCCTTCTTTTCAGCCAAGTGGACTCCTTCTTTTCAGCCAAGGGACCAAGTGGACTCCTTCTTTTCAGCCAAGTGGACTCCTTCTTTTCAGCCAAGGGACTCCTTCTTTTCAGCCAAGGGACTCCTTCTTTTCAGCCAAGGGACTCCTTCCTTTCAGCCAAGGGACTCCTTCTTTTCAGCCAAGGGACTCCTTCAGCCAAGGGACTCCTTCTTTTCAGCCAAGGGACTCCTTCCTTTCAGCCAAGGGGCTCCTTCCTTTCAGCCAAGGGACTCCTTCTTTTCAGCCAAGGGACTCCTTCTTTTCAGCCAAGGGACTCCTTCCTTTCAGCCAAGGGACTCCTTCCTTTCAGCCAAGGGACTCCTTCCTTTCAGCCAAGGGACTCCTTCTTTTCAGCCAAGGGACTCCTTCTTTTCAGCCAAGGGACTCCTTCTTTTCAGCCAAGGGACTCCTTCTTTTCAGCCAAGGGACTCCTTCTTTTCAGCCAAGGGACTCCTTCTTTTCAGCCAAGGGACTCCTTCAGCCAAGGGACTCCTTCCTTTCAGCCAAGGACTCCTTCCTTTCAGCCAAGGGACTCCTTCCTTTCAGCCAAGGGACTCCTTCTTTTCAGCCAATGGACTCCTTCCTTTCAGTCAAGGGACTCCTTCTTTTCAGTCAATGGACTCCTTCCTTTCAGTCAAGGGGCTCCTTCTTTTCAGTCAAGGGACTCCTTCTTTTCAGTCAAGGGAGCCCTGGGCTCCCTTTTCTAAAACCCTAGAATCAACAGTGCAAGGTTATTGTGTTGTGTTCCAGGTTGCCGACCATGCGACTGTAATGGCCATGGCGACCAAGGTCGCGACCAATGTCACGCTGTCACCGGGGAGTGCTTCTGTACCCACAATACCCATGGACTACACTGCGACCTGTGTGAGGAGGGATACTATGGAAACCCCAGGTGATCAATAGAGAGCAAATAATGCAAAATATCAATATCATAGATATATTATAACATATGGACTGCACTGCATCCTGTGTGAGGAGGGATACTATGGAAACCCCAGGTGATCAATAGAGAGCAAATAATGCAAAATATCAATATCATAGATATATTATAACATATGGACTGCACTGCATCCTGTGTGAGGAGGGATACTATGGAAACCCCAGGTGATCAATAGAGAGCAAATAATGCAAAATATCAATATCATAGATATATTATAACATATGGACTGCACTGCGTCCTGTGTGAGGAGGGATACTATGGAAACCCCAGGTGATCAATAGAGAGCAAATAATGCAAAATATCAATATCATAGATATATTATAACATATGGACTGCACTGCGTTCTGTGTGAGGAGGGATACTATGGAAACCCCAGGTGATCAATAGAGAGCAAATAATGCAAAATATCAATATCATAAATATATTATAACATATGGACTGCACTGCGTCCTGTGTGAGGAGGGATACTATGGAAACCCCAGGTGATCAATAGAGAGCAAATAATGCAAAATATCAATATCATAGATATATTATAACATATGGACTGCACTGCGTTCTGTGTGAGGAGGGATACTATGGAAACCCCAGGTGATCAATAGAGAGCAAATAATGCAAAATATCAATATCATAAATATATTATAACATATGGACTGCACTGCGTCCTGTGTGAGGAGGGATACTATGGAAACCCTAAGTAATAGATGGAGAGATATATTAAATAATACAAAATATCAATATTGTAGATATATTGATATTAATGGACTACACTGCGACCTGTGTGAGGAGGGAAACTATGGAAACCCTAAGTAATGAATAGAGAGGAAACATTAATTAATATATAGTTCAAATCATAACACCATTAGGCTGCACTGCGACCTGCGTCAGGAGGGATCAATAGGGTTAAATAATACAGAATCATAACACCATCAGGCTGCACTGTGTTAAATGATACAGAATCATAACACCATCAGGATCAACGGGGTTAAATGATACAGAATCATAACACCATCAGGCTGCACTGTGTTAAATGATACAGAATCACAACACCATCAGGATCAACAGGGTTAAATGATACAGAATCATAACACCATCAGGCTGCACTGTGTTAAATGATACAGAATCATAACACCATCAGGCTGCACTGTGTTAAATGATACAGAATAATAACACCATCAGGCTGCACTGTGTTAAATGATACAGAATCATAACACCATCAGGCTGCACTGTGTTAAATGATACAGAATAATAACACCATCAGGCTGCACTGTGTTAAATGATACAGAATCATAACACCATCAGGCTGCACTGTGTTAAATGATACAGAATCATAACACCATCAGGATCAACTGGGTTAAATGATACAGAATCATAACACCATCAGGATCAACAGGGTTAAATGATACAGAATCATAACACCATCAGGATCAACAGGGTTAAATGATACAGAATCATAACACCATCAGGCTGCACTGTGTTAAATGATACAGAATCATAACACCATCAGGCTGCACTGTGTTAAATGATACAGAATCATAACACCATCAGGCTGCACTGTGTTAAATGATACAGAATCATAACACCATCAGGCTGCACTGTGTTAAATGATACAGAATCACAACACCATCAGGCTGCACTGTGTTAAATGATACAGAATCATAACACCATCAGGCTGCACTGTGTTAAATGATACAGAATCATAACACCATCAGGCTGCACTGTGTTAAATGATACAGAATCATAACACCATCAGGCTGCACTGTGTTAAATGATACAGAATCATAACACCATCAGGCTGCACTGTGTTAAATGATACAGAATCACAACACCATCAGGCTGCACTGTGTTAAATGATACAGAATCATAACACCATCAGGCTGCACTGTGTTAAATGATACAGAATCATAACACCATCAGGCTGCACTGTGTTAAATGATACAGAATAATAACACCATCAGGCTGCACTGTGTTAAATGATACAGAATCACAACACCATCAGGCTGCACTGTGTTAAATGATACAGAATCATAACACCATCAGGCTGCACTGTGTTAAATGATACAGAATCATAACACCATCAGGCTGCACTGTGTTAAATGATACAGAATCATAACACCATCAGGCTGCACATTAAATGATACAGAATCATAACACCATCAGGCTGCACTGTGTTAAATGATACAGAATAATAACACCATCAGGCTGCACTGTGTTAAATGATACAGAATCATAACACCATCAGGCTGCACTGTGTTAAATGATACAGAATCATAACACCATCAGGCTGCACTGTGTTAAATGATACAGAATCACAACACCATCAGGCTGCACTGTGTTAAATGATACAGAATCACAACACCATCAGGCTGCACTGTGTTAAATGATACAGAATCATAACACCATCAGGATCAACAGGGTTAAATGATACAGAATCATAACACCATCAGGCTGCACTGTGTTAAATGATACAGAATCATAACACCATCAGGCTGCACTGTGTTAAATGATACAGAATCATAACACCATCAGGCTGCACTGTGTTAAATGATACAGAATCATAACACCATCAGGCTGCACTGTGTTAAATGATACAGAATCATAACACCATCAGGATCAACAGGGTTAAATGATACAGAATCATAACACCATCAGGCTGCACTGTGTTAAATGATACAGAATCATAACACCATCAGGCTGCACTGTGTTAAATGATACAGAATCATAACACCATCAGGCTGCACTGTGTTAAATGATACAGAATAATAACACCATCAGGCTGCACTGTGTTAAATGATACAGAATCATAACACCATCAGGCTGCACTGTGTTAAATGATACAGAATCATAACACCATCAGGCTGCACTGTGTTAAATGATACAGAATCATAACACCATCAGGCTGCACTGTGTTAAATGATACAGAATCACAACACCATCAGGCTGCACTGTGTTAAATGATACAGAATCATAACACCATCAGGATCAACGGGGTTAAATGATACAGAATC
This sequence comes from Phymorhynchus buccinoides, assembly GCA_017654935.2. Classification (NCBI taxonomy): domain Eukaryota; kingdom Metazoa; phylum Mollusca; class Gastropoda; order Neogastropoda; family Raphitomidae; genus Phymorhynchus; species Phymorhynchus buccinoides. The sequence goes on along the minus strand of CM065705.1, from coordinate 47,324,875 downwards.
ATAACACCATCAGGCTGCACTGTGTTAAATGATACAGAATCATAACACCATCAGGCTGCACTGTGTTAAATGATACAGAATCATAACACCATCAGGCTGCACTGTGTTAAATGATACAGAATCACAACACCATCAGGCTGCACTGTGTTAAATGATACAGAATCATAACACCATCAGGATCAACAGGGTTAAATGATACAGAATCATAACACCATCAGGCTGCACTGTGTTAAATGATACAGAATCATAACACCATCAGGATCAACAGGGTTAAATGATACAGAATCATAACACCATCAGGCTGCACTGTGTTAAATGATACAGAATCATAACACCATCAGGCTGCACTGTGTTAAATGATACAGAATCATAACACCATCAGGCTGCACTGTGTTAAATGATACAGAATAATAACACCATCAGGCTGCACTGTGTTAAATGATACAGAATCATAACACCATCAGGCTCAACTGTGTTAAATGATACAGAATCATAACACCATCAGGCTGCACTGTGTTAAATGATACAGAATCATAACACCATCAGGATCAACAGGGTTAAATGATACAGAATAAAAATCATAACGGATGTTGGAGTTCAGACACTGACACTAAATATGCTATTTGGAACAGACGCATGTGCTGCTGACAGTGCAGTATGCCATGTGTCTGTTATAGTACTGTATCTATATTGGATTGATTCTACAGTATGTCATGTGTTATAATACTGTATCTATATTGGATTGATTCTACAGTATGTCATGTGTCTGTTATAATACTGTATCTATATTGGATTGATTCTACAGTATGTCATGTGTCTGTTATAGTACTGTATCTATATTGGATTGATTCTACAGTATGCCATGTGTCTGTTATAGTACTGTATCTATATTGGATTGATTCTACAGTATGTCATGTGTCTGTTATAGTACTGTATCTATATTGGATTGATTCTACAGTATGTCATGTGTTATAATACTGTATCTATATTGGATTGATTCTATAGTATGTCATGTGTTATAATACTGTATCTATATTGGATTGATTCTACAGTATGTCATGTGTTATAATACTGTATCTATATTGGATTGATTCTACAGTATGTCATGTGTCTGTTATAGTACTGTATCTATATTGGATTGATTCTACAGTATGTCATGTGTTATAATACTGTATCTATATTGGATTGATTCTACAGTATGTCATGTGTTATAATACTGTATCTATATTGGATTGATTCTACAGTATGTCATGTGTCTGTTATAATACTGTATCTATATTGGATTGATTCTACAGTATGTCATGTGTTATAATACTGTATCTATATTGGATTGATTCTACAGTATGTCATGTGTTATAATACTGTATCTATATTGGATTGATTCTACAGTATGTCATGTGTCTGTTATAATACTGTATCTATATTGGATTGATTCTACAGTATGTCATGTGTCTGTTATAATACTGTATCTATATTGGATTGATTCTACAGTATGTCATGTGTCTGTTATAATACTGTATCTATATTGGATTGATTCTACAGTATGTTATGTGTTATAATACTGTATCTATATTGGATTGATTCTACAGTATGTCATGTGTCTGTTATAATACTGTATCTATTTTTGATTGATTTCAGGAACGGAGGCAAGTGCTATCGACAGTGTCACAGTCGATCAATCTACACAGAGATCTCAGAAGGAGGCTTGGTGTATTATAAAGCAATCATGTTTTAATAATAATTTTCAGGAACGGAGGCAAGTGCTATCGACAGTGTCACGGAGGAGGCTTGGTGTATAATAAAAGTCATGTTTCAATAATAATTTATCTCCGTATTTTACTATTTCACTATTATGATGTTTTCAGGAACGGAGGCAAGTGCTATCGACAGTGTGACGGCCGGTCGATCTACACGGAGATCTCAGAAGGAGGCTTGGGGTCGTACAGGGGTCGTGGTGTGCGTGATGCGTCCCATGCCTACTGCCTGTGGATACTGACTGTGTTCCACGCCAACAGCGAGAGGAAACCGCGATACGATGTGGCCAAGATCATCGCCTTTACTGTGGAGGGAGACATGCAGATAGAGTGTGGACAGGTGAGAGATAGAGATGTAGATAGAGATATGATGTGGTGTGTGCCACGCCAACAGCGAGAGTAAACCGTGATACGATGTGGCCAAGATCATCGCCTTTACTGTGGAGGGAGACATGCAGATAGAGTGTGGACAGGTGAGAGATAGAGATGTAGATAGAGATATGATGTGGTGTGTGCCACGCCAACAGCGAGAGGAAACCGTGATACGATGTGGCCAAGATCATCGCCTTTACTGTGGAGGGAGACATGCAGATAGAGTGTGGACAGGTGAGAGATAGAGATGTAGATAGAGATATGATGTGGTGTGTGCCACGCCAACAGCGAGAGTAAACCGTGATACGATGTGGCCAAGATCATCGCCTTTACTGTGGAGGGAGACATATAGAGTGTGGACAGGTGAGAGATAGAGATGTAGATAGAGATATGATGTGGTGTGTGCCACGCCAACAGCGAGAGGAAACCGTGATACGATGTGGCCAAGATCACCTTTGCTGTGTGTGTGTATGTTTGTGTTTTGAACTTTTCATATTTTCAATATTTGTTAAAGAGTTACATTGCAATACTTTTGTTATAAATTTGAACCGGAAATGCCAACCGGAAGTAGAGACGAAAAAGGCCAAATTTAGCCAAATTTTAATATTGGATAACTTGCAATGGGCTGTTTGAGGGGAGAATCCTGTCATGTTTGCTCTTAAATGCAAACATAAGCCCTCTAGTTATTTAAGCATCATTATTATCTTTATTATCATCATCATGATCATCATCGTTATTATTATTATCAGTTATCATTATTATTAAGATTATCTCCCCTTTAGGGAGAATACTTTTGCTTTGGTAAGAATTCTTTTTTTTCTTTTTCTTCCTTTTTTTGGGGGGGTCCGATTTAGCTCAAATTTTCAGAAAAGTTGCAGGAATATGTAGGAATAAGAAATTAAAAATATTAAATGATGTTGCCGAATTATCGGCAAAATATGGCAAAAAAACTGCAAAATTGGCGAAATTTCAATCTAGAATATCTCAAAAACGTCTGAACGGACTTTGTTCATATTTTCAGCATTTACTTAAAAGTAGATTTCCAACATTTTCATTCTAAAGCCAAACCGGACGTACGAACCAGAAGTGCTCCAGCTAGGAACCAGCAGCTTTCATTTGGTTCACGGAATAGCCAAAACCGGAAGTGACGTCACAAAACTAACTATTGATGCTATTGTAGCTCTTATGTTGGCCCAGGTCGGAAAGGAGTTTGGTTATATGTTAATTTAGTTTGGAAGTTATTCAAATTTATGTAAATTTGGTTGTGTCACTTTCACTTATTCCCATTTATGGAATTTTTTATTTTTCATCCGATTTCTCTGAAATTTGCAGGAAAATTGAAGGACATTATTCTAATGCTAGATTTCCAATATTAAACCGATTGGCCAAAATGTGGCCGAAATATGGCAACAAAATTGCAAATTTTGGCAAAACTTTAATCTTGAATAACTTGAAGACGGCTGCATGGAATACTTTCATATTTTTAGTCTTTACTAAAGAGTAACAGTGCAATACTTTCATATTTTCAGTATTTACTAAAGAATAACATTGCAATACTTTCGTTATAAATTCGAACCGGAAGTGGGGACGAAAATTTTAATATTGAATAACTTGCAAATGGCTGTTTAGGGGAGAATCCTGTCATGTTTGCTCTCAACAAAGGCAAACATAAGCCCTCTAGTTATCATTGTTATGGTTATTTTCCAGGACGCCATTCAGGTGTATGATGGTATACCTCCCCACATCAACGGTTCTCGATCATCGTCGGCTCATCATCTGGCCTCAATCTGTGGCATCAACCCAGGAAGGGACGTCACTGTGTATGCCTATTCCGGCACTGTCACCGTCATCTTTGAGGCCAATCTACTGAGTAAGTTGTGTGTGTTGGAGATTTGCCTGCAAAGTCGCAGGCGTTTGGCTTCTTATACTAATTTTGAATTTATTGCTAATTTGTCGGAATGTCCCCCCCCCCCCTCTAATTCTGAATCGTCAAAAAGTAAACAAATATTGTTAAGCTGTGAAGAAATATCTCCATGCTGGTTGTAAGTTTGTTGCCATGGATTTCAAACAGTGTAGGCTATGTTTTTTCGGTTTTGTTTGTTGCCATGGATTTCAAACAGTGTAGGCCATGTTTTGTTTGTTGCCATGGATTTCAAACAGTGTGGGCCATGTTTTGTTTGTTTTATGGATTTCAAACAGTGTAGGTTATGTTTTGTTTGTTTTATGGATTTCAAACAGTGTAGGTTATGTTTTGTTTGTTGCCATGGATTTCAAACAGTGTAGGCCATGTTTTGTTTGTTGCCATGGATTTCAAACAGTGTAGGCCATGTTTTGTTTGTTGCCATGGATTTCAAACAGTGTGGGCCATGTTTTGTTTGTTTTATGGATTTCAAACAGTGTAGGCCATGTTTTGTTTGTTGCCATGGATTTCAAACAGTGTAGGTTATGTTTTGTTTGTTGCCATGGATTTCAAACAGTGTAGGTTATGTTTTGTTTGTTTTATGGATTTCAAACAGTGTAGGTTATGTTTTGTTTGTTGCCATGGATTTCAAACAGTGTAGGCTATGTTTTGTTTGTTGCCATGGATTTCAAGCAGTGTAGGCCATGTTTTGTTTGTTTTATGGATTTCAAACAGTGTAGGTTATGTTTTGTTTGTTGCCATGGATTTCAAACAGTGTAGGCCATGTTTTGTTTGTTGCCATGGATTTCAAACAGTGTAGGCCATGTTTTGTTTGTTTTATGGATTTCAAACAGTGTAGGTTATGTTTTGTTTGTTGCCATGGATTTCAAACAGTGTAGGCCATGTTTTGTTTGTTTTATGGATTTCAAACAGTGTAGGCCATGTTTTGTTTGTTTTATGGATTTCAAACAGTGTAGGTTATGTTTTGTTTGTTGCCATGGATTTCAAACAGTGTAGGCCATGTTTTTCTTTGGTTTTCTGTTAGACTATTGCCTGGAGTTTGTTGCTATTTTGTTTCCATGTTAAACACTTGCCTGGAGTTTGTTGCTATTTTGTTTCCATGTTAAACACTTGCCTGGAGTTTGTTGCTATTTTGTTTCCATGTTAAACACTTGCCTGGAGTTTGTTGCTATTTTGTTTCCATGTTAAACACTTGCCTGGAGTTTGTTGCTATTTTGTTTCCATGTTAAACACTTGCCTGGAGTTTGTTGCTATTTTGTTTCCATGTTAAACACTTGCCTGGAGTTTGTTGCTATTTTGTTTCCATGTTAAACAAACTTGCCTGGAGTTTGTTGCTATTTTGTTTCCATGTTAAACACTTGCCTGGAGTTTGTTGCTATTTTGTTTCCATGTTAAACTATTGCCTGGAGTTTGTTGCTATTTTGTTTCCATGTTAAACTCTTGCCTGGAGTTTGTTGCTATTTTGTTTCCATGTTAAACTCTTGCCTGGAGTTTGTTGCTATTTTGTTTCCATGTTAAACACTTGCCTGGAGTTTGTTGCTATTTTGTTTCCATGTTAAACTCTTGCCTGGAGTTTGTTGCTATTTTGTTTCCATGTTAAACACTTGCCTGGAGTTTGTTGCTATTTTGTTTCCATGTTAAACACTTGCCTGGAGTTTGTTGCTATTTTGTTTCCATGTTAAACACTTGCCTGGAGTTTGTTGCTATTTTGTTTCCATGTTAAACACTTGCCTGGAGTTTGTTGCTATTTTGTTTCCATGTTAAACACTTGCCTGGAGTTTGTTGCTATTTTGTTTCCATGTTAAACACTTGCCTGGAGTTTGTTGCTATTTTGTTTCCATGTTAAACTATTGCCTGGAGTTTGTTGCTATTTTGTTTCCATGTTAAACACTTGCCTGGAGTTTGTTGCTATTTTGTTTCCATGTTAAACACTTGCCTGGAGTTTGTTGCTATTTTGTTTCCATGTTAAACTCTTGCCTGGAGTTTGTTGCTATTTTGTTTCCATGTTAAACACTTGCCTGGAGTTTGTTGCTATTTTGTTTCCATGTTAAACACTTGCCTGGAGTTTGTTGCTATTTTGTTTCCATGTTAAACTCTTGCCTGGAGTTTGTTGCTATTTTGTTTCCATGTTAAACACTTGCCTGGAGTTTGTTGCTATTTTGTTTCCATGTTAAACACTTGCCTGGAGTTTGTTGCTATTTTGTTTCCATGTTAAACTCTTGCCTGGAGTTTGTTGCTATTTTGTTTCCATGTTAAACACTTGCCTGGAGTTTGTTGCTATTTTGTTTCCATGTTAAACTCTTGCCTGGAGTTTGTTGCTATTTTGTTTCCATGTTTAACTATTACCTGGAGTTTGTTGCTATTTTGTTTCCATGTTTAACTATTACCTGGAGTTTGTTGCTATTTTGTTTCCATGTTAAACTATTGCCTGGAGTTTGTTGCTATTTTGTTTCTATGTTCTGTTAAACTATTGCCTGGAGTTTGTTGCTATTTTGTTTCCATCATATAATAAAAAGCCAAGTGTCCGTGTTGTGTCTGTCTGTCTGAACACAAATTGGGCCTTATAACTCCACCGTTTTTCGAACGAATCGCTTCAATTTGCTGTGAGCCCTAACGGGGCGTTGGCAACGGCAACCAAGGCGGCCGTGTCCTTTGCACGGTTTGTATCCACCGGCCTCTTGTTGCCCGTATCTCCGGTATTTATGGACTGATTACCTTCACATTTGGCAGATATATGACCGGGGACGGTGACTATCGGTGTGCGAAACCGGAAGTGAATCGGTTTAGAAACGCGCGCGATATACGCCGCTTGACCTTTTCACAAATAACTCCGCCGTTTTTGTATACGACCGAATCGCTTCAAATTTACTGTCAGGCTTGCTGTGGTAGGGGCAAAGCCTTGCAGCAAATTTGAAGAGAATCTGGAGAGTGCGTCACTCTCGGAGCAGCGCCGATGGGAAATGGGGCCTTATAACTCCGACGTTTCTTAACTGAATCGCCTCAAATTTGCTGTACTCAGCGTTACCAGTACTTGGTGTTACCGTTACTAGGCGTTACTGTTACTAGGGAGAGCGCTATTCACTCTCAGAGCAGCGCCAACGGGAAACGGGGCTTTCAGGTTTTGCTGTACTCAGTGTTTACAGTACTTGGCGTTACCGTTACTAGGCATTACCGTTACTAGGGAGAGCATGTCACTCTCAGAGCAGCGCCGACGGGAAACGGGGCTTTATAACTCTGACGTTTCTTAACTCCTAACAGTTCTTTCCCTTGAATTCTGATCACCCGCGATCGTGTTTGTTGCTATTTTGTTTCCATGTTAAACTTTTGCCTGGTGTTTGTTGCTATTTTGTTTCCTGTTAAACTATTGCCTGGAGTTTGTTCAGTGTCCAGAACTGGAGGGTTCAATGCCACGTGTCGTCCAGAGACCTGCAGCGGTCAGTGTGCGGTGGACGACACCTGGACCTTCACCTGTTTCCATTATTATCATCATTATGTTTATTGTCATTATCACTGCAGTGTCCAGAACTGGAGGGTTCAATGCCACGTATCGTCCAGAGACCTGCAGCGGTCAGTGTGCGGTGGACGACACCTGGACCTTCACCTGTTTCCATTATTATCATCATTATGTTTATTGTCATTATCACTGCAGTGTCCAGAACTGGAGGGTTCAATGCCACGTATCGTCCAGAGACCTGCAGCGGTCAGTGTGCGGTGGACGACACCTGGACCTTCACCTGTTTCCATTATTATCATCATTATGTTTATTGTCATTATCACTGCAGTGTCCAGAACTGGAGGGTTCAATGCCACGTATCGTCCAGAGACCTGCAGCGGTCAGTGTGCGGTGGACGACACCTGGACCTTCACCTGTTTCCATTATTATCATCATTATGTTTATTGTCATTATCACTGCAGTGTCCAGAACTGGAGGGTTCAATGCCACGTATCGTCCAGAGACCTGCAGCGGTCAGTGTGCGGTGGACGACACCTGGACCTTCACCTGTTTCCAGGGCCGCTGCACCTGTCCCCCTGGATTCTTTGGGCCGGGGTGTCAACAGGAGATGTGTCCCCACCAGTGCTATGAGCACAGAGGACAGGGGAAGTGTGACACAGTGAGTTGTAATATTGTTGTTATTGTTGTTGATATGGGTGTCAACAGGAGATGTGTCCCCACCAGTGCTATGAGCACAGAGGACAGGGGAAGTGTGACACAGTGAGTTGTAATATTGTTGTTATTGTTGTTGATATGGGTGTCAGCAGGAGATGTGTTTATGAAGTGTGACACGCGTGAGTTGTAATATTGTTGTTCATTGTTGTTGATATGGGTGTCAGCTGGAGATGTGTTATGAAGTGTGACACAGTGAGTTGTAATATTGTTGTTATTGTTGTTGATATGGGTGTCAGCTGGAGATGTGTTATGAAGTGTGACACGGTGAGTTGTATTGTTGTTATTGTTGTTGTTATGGGTGTCAGCAGGAGATGTGTTATGAAGTGTGACACGGTGAGTTGTAATGTTGTTATTGTTGTTGATATGGGTGTCAGCAGGAGATGTGTTATGAAGTGTGACACGGTGAGTTGTAATATTGTTGTTATTGTTGTTGATATGGGTGTCAGCAGGAGATGTGTTATGAAGTGTGACACAGTGAGTTGTAATATTGTTGTTATTGTTGTTGATATGTTGTTATTGTTGTTGATATGGGTGTCAACAGGAGATGTGTTATGAAGTGTGACACAGTGAGTTGTATTGTTGTTATTGTTGTTGATATGGGTGTCAGCAGGAGATGTGTTATGAAGTGTGACACAGTGAGTTGTAATTGTTGTTGTTGTTGTTGATATGTTGTTATTGTTGTTGATATGGGTGTCAGCTGGAGATGTGTTATGAAGTGTGACACGGTGAGTTGTATTGTTGTTATTGTTGTTGATATGGGTGTCAGCTGGAGATGTGTTATGAAGTGTGACACAGTGAGTTGTAATATTGTTATTATTGTTGTTGATATGTTGTTATTGTTGTTGATATGGGTGTCAGCAGGAGATGTGTTATGAAGTGTGACACAGTGAGTTGTATTGTTGTTATTGTTGTTGATATGGGTGTCAGCTGGAGGTGTGTTATGAAGTGTGACACAGTGAGTTGTAATATTGTTGTTGTTGTTGTTGATATGGGTGTCAACAGGAGATGTGTTATGAAGTGTGACACAGTGAGTTGTAATATTGTTGTTATTGTTGTTGATATGGGTGTCAGCAGGAGATGTGTTATGAAGTGTGACACAGTGAGTTGTAATATTGTTGTTGTTGTTGATATGGGTGTCAACAGGAGATGTGTTATGAAGTGTGACACGGTGAGTTGTATTGTTGTTATTGTTGTTGATATGGGTGTCAGCAGGAGATGTGTTATGAAGTGTGACACGGTGAGTTGTATTGTTGTTATTGTTGTTGATATGGGTGTCAGCTGGAGGTGTGTTATGAAGTGTGACACAGTGAGTTGTAATATTGTTGTTATTGTTGTTGATATGGGTGTCAGCTGGAGATGTGTTGATGATAGTGTGACAACGGTGATGTTGTGAGTTGTAATATTGTTGTTATTGTTGTTGATATGGGTGTCAGCAGGAGATGTGTTATGAAGTGTGACACGGTGAGTTGTAATATTGTTGTTATTGTTGTTGATATGGGTGTCAGCTGGAGGTGTGTTATGAAGTGTGACACAGTGAGTTGTATTGTTGTTATTGTTGTTGATATGGGTGTCAGCTGGAGGTGTGTTATGAAGTGTGACACAGTGAGTTGTGATATTGTTGTTATTGTTGTTGATATGGGTGTCAGCTGGAGATGTGTTATGAAGTGTGACACAGTGAGTTGTATTGTTGTTATTGTTGTTGATATGGGTGTCAGCAGGAGATGTGTTATGAAGTGTGACACAGTGAGTTGTAATATTGTTGTTATTGTTGTTGATATGGGTGTCAGCTGGAGATGTGTTATGAAGTGTGACACAGTGAGTTGTAATATTGTTGTTATTGTTGTTGATATGGGTGTCAGCTGGAGATGTGTTATGAAGTGTGACACGGTGAGTTGTAATATTGTTGTTATTGTTGTTGATATGGGTGTCAGCTGGAGATGTGTTATGAAGTGTGACACAGTGAGTTGTATTGTTATTGTTGTTGATATGGGTGTCAGCAGGAGATGTGTTATGAAGTGTGACACAGTGAGTTGTAATATTGTTGTTATTGTTGTTGTTATGGGTGTCAGCAGGAGATGTGTTATGAAGTGTGACACAGTGAGTTGTATTGTTGTTATTGTTGTTGTTATGGGTGTCAGCAGGAGATGTGTTATGAAGTGTGACACAGTGAGTTGTATTGTTGTTATTGTTGTTGTTATGGGTGTCAGCAGGAGATGTGTTATGAAGTGTGACACAGTGAGTTGTAATATTGTTGTTATTGTTGTTGTTATGGGTGTCAGCAGGAGATGTGTTATGAAGTGTGACACAGTGAGTTGTATTGTTGTTATTGTTGTTGTTATGGGTGTCAGCAGGAGATGTGTTATGAAGTGTGACACAGTGAGTTGTATTGTTGTTATTGTTGTTGTTGGGTGTCAGCAGGAGATGTGTTATGAAGTGTGACACGGTGAGTTGTAATATTGTTGTTGTTGTTGTTATGGGTGTCAGCAGGAGATGTGTTATGAAGTGTGACACGGTGAGTTGTATTGTTGTTATTGTTGTTGATATGGGTGTCAGCAGGAGATGTGTTATGAGCACAAGGGACAGGGGAAGTGTGACACAGTGAGTTGTAATGTTGTTATTGTTGTTGATATGGGTGTCAGCAGGAGATGTGTTATGACCACAAGGGGCAGGGGAAGTGACACATGGTGAGTTGTAATGTTGTTATTGTTGTTGATATGGGTGTCAACAGGAGATGTGTTATGAGCTCAAGGGGCAGGGGAGGTGTGACACATTGAGTTGTAGTATTGTTATGTATGATATGGTGAGTGGTTAATATCATTCTTTTGTGTTGTTATTGTTGTCTGTTATTATCCTCCTGACAAAGCAGTCCTTTGTTCCCATGCACTTTGCAGCCTGCATGGAGGAAGCTTTATTATCCTCCTGACAAAGGAGTCCTTTGTTCCCATGCACTTTGCAGCCTGCATGGAGGAAGCTTTATTATCCTCCTGACAAAGGAGTCCTTTGTTCCCATGCACTTTGTAGCCTGCATGGAGGAAGCTTTATTATCCTCCTGACAAAGGAGTCCTTTGTTCCCATGCACTTTGCAGCCTGCATGGAGGAAGCTTTATTATCCTCCTGACAAAGGAGTCATTGGTTCCCATGCACTTTGTAGCCTGCATGGAGGAAGCTTTATTATCCTCCTGACAAAGGAGTCATTGGTTCCCATGCACTTTGTAGCCTGCATGGAGGAAGCTTTATTATCCTCCTGACAAAGGAGTCCTTTGTTCCCATGCACTTTGTAGCCTGCATGGAGGAAGCTTTATTATCCTCCTGACAAAGGAGTCATTGGTTCCCATGCACTTTGTAGCCTGCATGGAGGAAGCTTTATTATCCTCCTGACAAAGGAGTCCTTTGTTCCCATGCACTTTGTAGCCTGCATGGAGGAAGCTTTATTATCCTCCTGACAAAGGAGTCCTTTGTTCCCATGCACTTTGCAGCCTGCATGGAGGAAGCTTTATTATCCTCCTGACAAAGGAGTCCTTTGTTCCCATGCACTTTGCAGCCTGCATGGAGGAAGCTTTATTATCCTCCTGACAAAGGAGTCCTTTGTTCCCATGCACTTTGTAGCCTGCATGGAGGAAGCTTTATTATCCTCCTGACAAAGGCCATACAGTCCATGTTATGAGCCATGATGACAAGCAACTGTCAAAATGACAAGCAACTGACGTTTGATATTTCAGGCGTATGGCTCGCTCATGTTCCACAAAACGTTCGTTCAGGCTACGGTAGGTCTCGCCCACATACAGTGCAGAACATTGGGTGCATGTTATTATGTAGATGAGATTCGTTCAGGCTACGGTAGGTCTCGCCCACATACAGTGCAGAACATTGGGTGCATGTTATTATGTAGATGAGATTCGTTCAGGCTACGGTAGGTCTCGCCCACATACAGTGCAGAACATTGGGTGCATGTTATTATGTAGATGAGATTCGTTCAGGCTACGGTAGGTCTCGCCCACATACAGTGCAGAACATTGGGTACATGTTATTATGTAGATGAGATTCGTTCAGGCTACGGTAGGTCTCGCCCACATACAGTGCAGAACATTGGGTACATGTTATTATGTAGATGAGATTCGTTCAGGCTACGGTAGGTCTCGCCCACATACAGTGCAGAACATTGGGTACATGTTATTATGTAGATGAGATTCGTTCAGGCTACGGTAGGTCTCGCCCACATACAGTGCAGAACATTGGGTACATGTTATTATGTAGATGAGATTCGTTCAGGCTTCGGTAGGTCTCGCCCACATACAGTGCAGAACATTGGGTACATGTTATTATGTAGATGAGATTCGTTCAGGCTACGGTAGGTCTCGCCCACATACAGTGCAGAACATTGGGTGCATGTTATTATGTAGATGAGATTCGTTCAGGCTACGGTAGGTCTCGCCCACATACAGTGCAGAACATTGGGTACATGTTATTATGTAGATGAGATTCGTTCAGGCTACGGTAGGTCTCGCCCACATACAGTGCAGAACATTGGGTACATGTTATTATGTAGATGAGATTCGTTCAGGCTACGGTAGGTCTCGCCCACATACAGTGCAGAACATTGGGTACATGTTATTATGTAGATGAGATTCGTTCAGGCTTCGGTAGGTCTCGCCCACATACAGTGCAGAACATTGGGTACATGTTATTATGTAGATGAGATTCGTTCAGGCTACGGTAGGTCTCGCCCACATACAGTGCAGAACATTGGGTGCATGTTATTATGTAGATGAGATTCGTTCAGGCTACGGTAGGTCTCGCCCACATACAGTGCAGAACATTGGGTACATGTTATTATGTAGATGAGATTCGTTCAGGCTTCGGTAGGTCTCGCCCACATACAGTGCAGAACATTGGGTACATGTTATTATGTAGATGAGATTCGTTCAGGCTACGGTAGGTCTCGCCCACATACAGTGCAGAACATTGGGTACATGTTATTATGTAGATGAGATTCGTTCAGGCTACGGTAGGTCTCGCCCACATACAGTGCAGAACATTGGGTACATGTTATTATGTAGATGAGATTCGTTCAGGCTACGGTAGGTCTCACCCACATACAGTGCAGAACATTGGGTACATGTTATTATGTAGATGAGATTCGTTCAGGCTTCGGTAGGTCTCGCCCACATACAGTGCAGAACATTGGGTACATGTTATTATGTAGATGAGATTCATTCAGGCTACGGTAGGTCTCGCCCACATACAGTGCAGAACATTGGGTACATGTTATTATGTAGATGAGATTCATTCAGGCTTCGGTAGGTCTCGCCCACATACAGTGCAGAACATTGGGTACATGTTATTATGTAGATGAGATTTTCTGAACGGCAGGAAAAATGGCTTCGCACAATGAAATGTCCGTTTGTGCCACGGAAGTTGAGGTTGGGTTCTATGAAAGGACAGGTTTTGCAGTTCTTTTGGTTGCAGGGTTGATTACCAGCATGGATGGTGGACGCTGTGTCAGTATTGTCGCTTTGTTCTGTGAACCTGGAGTGCACAAGTAGGTCTCTCATGTTTGTGTCCCTTTTGAACGCAACTGTGGTCAGTTAGGAAAAGTCTTTCCATGGTAACCCACTTAGAGGTTGCATTCTGTGATTTCTTTAATTGATACTGTGGTCAGTTAGGAAAAGTCTTTCCATGGTAACCCACTTAGAGGTTGCATTCTGTGATTTCTTTAATTGATACTGTGGTCAGTTAGGAAAAGTCTTTCCATGGTAACCCACTTAGAGATTGCATTCTGTGATTTCAGGTGTATCGAATGTGCCGTTGCCATGCCAACTACTCGGGCAAAGACTGCAGCATCAACATCGGAGCCAACCCTCATGTGGAGCTATTAATAGACTACAGCCGCTTGGGCCGGGATACGTCGGCACCCTGCCCCCGTGTGGGCCACACGCTGGTGTCATGCGGGGATCACCACCTTTATTTGTTTGGGGGGTACAGTCTGGACCATGGACTACTCAACGACATGTGGAGATATAATACTCTGAGTGGACAGTGGACGCTTATCACACCTAATGGAACTGTGCCTAAAGGAAGGTGGGTGTTGGTGTACTGTGCACATTGTAGTGATATGTTTGGGGGGTAACAGTCTGGATCATGGACTACTGAATGAACTGTGCCTAAAGGAAGGTGGGGGTACAGTCTGGATCATGGACTACTGAATGAACTGTGCCTAAAGGAAGGTGGGTGTTAGTGTTGTACTGTGCACATTGTAGTGATATGTTTGGGGGGTAACAGTCTGGATCATGGACTACTGAATGAACTGTGCCTAAAGGAAGGTGGGGGTACAGTCTGGATCATGGACTACTGAATGAACTGTGCCTAAAGGAAGGTGGGGGTACAGTCTGGATCATGGACTACTGAATGAACTGTGCCTAAAGGAAGGTGGGTGTTGGTGTTGTACTGTGCACATTGTAGTGATATGTTTGGGGGGTACAGTCTGGATCATGGACTACTGAATGAACTGTGCCTAAAGGAAGGTGGGTGTTGGTGTTGTACTGTGCACATTGTAGTGATATGTTTGGGGGGTAACAGTCTGGATCATGGACTACTGAATGAACTGTGCCTAAAGGAAGGTGGGTGTTGGTGTACTGTGCACATTGTAGTGATATGTTTGGGGGGTACAGTCTGGATCATGGACTACTGAATGAACTGTGCCTAAAGGAAGGTGGGGGTACAGTCTGGATCATGGACTACTGAATGAACTGTGCCTAAAGGAAGGTGGGGGGTACAGTCTGGATCATGGACTACTGAATGAACTGTGCCTAAAAGAAGGTGGGTGTTGGTGTTGTATTGTGCACATCATATTATTAAACACCAACTGTGTTTCCGTGTGTGTGTGTGGAACACAGAACGGGCCTTATAACTCCACCGTTTTTCAACTGAATCGCTTCAAGTTTGCTATCAGCCCTAACGTGGCAATGGCAATGGCAACCAAGGCGGCCGTGTCATTTGCACGGTTTGGCAAATGCGCGAAACACGTATCCACCGACCTCTCGGCGCCCGTATTTCTGGTATTTCTGGATGGATTGCCTTCAAATTTGGAAGGTAGATGACCGGGGACAGTGACTATATGTGTGCCAAACTGGAAGCGAATCGATTTATAAACGTGCGCGATATGCGCCGCTTCACATTTTCACAAACCGCGGCGAAACGAGACCAGACATTGACTCGAAATTTGGAACGTGCATGACCAGGGATAGTGACTATCTTGGTGCAAAATTTCAACAGCATCCATTCATAAACGCGCGCGATATGAGCCAATTTACATTTGCGCCGACCCAAAGTTCAATCAACACTTTACAAAACAATCAGCTCGATACTGCTTGCGAGCGGCCAACAAGATGGTTGGAGAGCGGAGATTACTTTACCGAGGTACCAACATCACGCTATTCACCGCTATTGCCTTCCAGCTCATTGCCGTTCACTATGAGGTTAACGAGTGCGTGGTGTGGGGTGGGGGTGGGGAGTAGAGGGGCGGGGGTGGGGATGGGTGGGTGCGGTGGGGGGTAGAACAGGATGAGAGAAGAAGATGGAAGGAGGGAGAGACACAAAAGTAATCATATAATATTTCGCGGACCCGGCGAAACCGGTACTCAGCGTTACCGGTACTTGGCGTTACCGGTACTAGGCGTTGCACTAGTTATAGTGATATGTTTGGGGGGTACAGTCTGGATCATGGACTACTGAATGAACTGTGCCTAAAGGAAGGTGGGGGGGTACAGTCTGGACCATGGACTACTGAATGAACTGTGCCTAAAGGAAGGTGGGGGGTACAGTCTGGATCATGGACTACTGAATGAACTGTGCCTAAAGGAAGGTGGGGGGGTACAGTCTGGACCATGGACTACTGAATGAACTGTGCCTAAAGGAAGGTGGGGGGTACAGTCTGGATCATGGACTACTGAATGAACTGTGCCTAAAGGAAGGTGGGTGTTAGTGTTGTACTGTGCACATTGTAGTGATATGTTTGGGGGGGTACAGTCTGGATCATGGACTACTGAATGAACTGTGCCTAAAGGAAGGTGGGGGTACAGTCTGGATCATGGACTACTGAATGAACTGTGCCTAAAGGAAGGTGGGGGGTAGAGTGTGGACCATGGACTACTGAATGAACTGTGCCTAAAGGAAGGTGGGGGGGTACAGTCTGGACCATGGACTACTGAATGAACTGTGCCTAAAGGAAGGTGGGTGTTAGTGTTGTACTGTGCACATTGTAGTGATATGTTTGGGGGGGTACAGTCTGGATCATGGACTACTGAATGAACTGTGCCTAAAGGAAGGTGGGGGTACAGTCTGGATCATGGACTACTGAATGAACTGTGCCTAAAGGAAGGTGGGGGGTAGAGTGTGGACCATGGACTACTGAATGAACTGTGCCTAAAGGAAGGTGGGGGGGTACAGTCTGGACCATGGACTACTGAATGAACTGTGCCTAAAGGAAGGTGGGTGTTAGTGTTGTACTGTGCACATTGTAGTGATATGTTTGGGGGGGTACAGTCTGGATCATGGACTACTGAATGAACTGTGCCTAAAGGAAGGTGGGGGTACAGTCTGGATCATGGACTACTGAATGAACTGTGCCTAAAGGAAGGTGGGGGGTAGAGTGTGGATGCACATTGTAGTGAGATATGGTGGACATGATGTGCACATTGTAGTGAGATATGGTGGACATTATGTGCACATTGTAGTGAGATATGGTGGACATGATGTGCACATTGTAGTGAGATATGGTGGACATTATGTGCACACTGTAGTGAGATATGGTGGACATTATGTGCACATTGTAGTGAGATATGGTGGACATGATGTGCACATTGTAGTGAGATATGGTGGACATGATGTGCACATTGTAGTGAGATATGGTGGACATTATGTGCACATTGTAGTGAGATATGGTGGACATGATGTGCACATTGTAGTGAGATATGGTGGACATTATGTGCACATTGTAGTGAGATATGGTGGACATTATGTGCACACTGTAGTGAGATATGGTGGACATTATGTGCACATTGCAGTGAGATATGGTGGACATTATGTGCACATTGTAGTGAGATATGGTGCACATTATGTGCACATTGTAGTGAGATATGGTGGACATTATGTGCACATTGTAGTGAGATATGGTGGACATGATGTGCACATTGTAGTGAGATATGGTGGACATTATGTGCACATTGTAGTGAGATATGGTGCACATTATGTGCACATTGTAGTGAGATATGGTGGACATTATGTGCACATTGTAGTGAGATATGGTGGACATTATGTGCACATTGTAGTGAGATATGGTGGACATTATGTGCACATTGTAGTGAGATATGGTGGACATTATGTGCACACTGTAGTGAGATATGGTGGACATTATGTGCACATTGTAGTGAGATATGGTGGACATTATGTGCACATTGTAGTGAGATATGGTGGACATGATGTGCACATTGTAGTGAGATATGGTGGACATTATGTGCACATTGTAGTGAGATATGGTGGACATTATGTGCACATTGTAGTGAGATATGGTGGACATTATGTGCACATTGTAGTGAGATATGGTGCACATTATGTGCACATTGTAGTGAGATATGGTGGACATTATGTTTCACCATCTGTGCCTGTTAGTGTCTGGACTACTAAGGCTTGGACTTGGAGAAATCAGATGACCATTCCTAGAACCAGACCCCATGAAGAGTGTGACCATTGATGGTATACTGCATTCTGTTGTATTGTGTTGCATTCTGTTGTATAGTGTTATGTTGTATTGTGTTGCATTCTGTTGTATAGTGTTATGTTGTATTGTGTTGCATTCTGTTGTATAGTGTTATGTTGTATTGTGTTGCATTCTGTTGTATTGTGTTATGTTGTATTGTGTTGCATTCTGTTGTATTGTGTTATGTTGTATTGTGTTGCATTCTGTTGTATTGTGTTATGTTTGTATTGTGTTGCATTCTGTTGTATTGTGTTATGTTGTATTGTGTTGCATTCTGTTGTATTGTGTTATGTTGTATTGTGTTGTATTGTGTTGTATTGTGTTATGTTGTATTGTGTTGCATTCTGTTGTATTGTGTTATGTTGTATTGTGTTGCATTCTGTTGTATTGTGTTATGTTGTATTGTGTTGCATTCTGTTGTATTGTGTTATGTTGTATTGTGTTGCATTGTGTTGTATTGTGTTATGTTGTATTGTGTTGCATTCTGTTGTATTGTGTTATGTTGTATTGTGTTGCATTCTGTTATGTTGTGTTGCATTGTATTGTGTTGCATTCTGTTATGTTGTGTTGCATTCTGTTATATTGCATGGCATTGTGTTGCATTCTGTTATATTGCGTGTCATTGTGTTGCATTCTGTTATATTGCATGGCATTGTGTTGCATTCTGTTATATTGCGTGTCGTTGTGTTGCATTGTATTGTGATGCATTATGTTGTGTTGCATTCTGTTATATTGCATGGCATTGTGTTGCATTCTGTTATATTGCGTGGCATTGTGTTGCATTGCATTGTGATGCATTCTGTTGTATAGTTTGCATTGTATTGTGTTGCATTCTGTTATGTTGTGTTGCATTCTGTTATATTGCATGGCATTGTGTTGCATTCTGTTATATTGCGTGTCATTGTGTTGTGTTGCATTGTTATATTGCATTGTATTGTGTTGCATTCTGTTGTGTTGTATGACATTGTATGTGTTGTATTGTGTTGCATTCTGTTGTGTTGTATGGCATTGTATGTATTGTATTGTGTTGCATTCTGTTGTGTTGTATGGCATTGTATGTGTTGTATTGTGTTGCATTCTGTTGTGTTGTATGGCATTGTATGTGTTGTATTGCATTCTGTTGCATTGTGTTGTGTTGTATGGTATTGTGTTGCATTCTGTTGTGTTGTATGGCATTGTATGTGTTGTGTTGCATTCTGTTGTGTTGTATGGCATTGTATGTGTTGTTTGCATTCTGTTGTGTTGTATGGCATTGTATGTGTTGTATTGTGTTGCATTCTGTTGTGTTGTATGGCATTGTATGTGTTGTGTTGCATTCTGTTGTGTTGTATGGCATTGTATGTGTTGTATTGTGTTGCATTCTGTTGTGTTGTATGGCATTGTATTGTGTTGCATTCTGTTGTGTTGTATGGCATTGTGTTGCATTCTGTTATGTTGCATGGCATTGTATTGTGTTGTATTGTGTTGCATTCTGTCATCAGATGCCATCAGCAGTTGATCATTCCTGGAACCAGTCCATGAAGTGTGATGATGTTAGTTTGTATTCTGCGGTATTGTGTTGTGTTGTATTGTGTTGATTAATGTTGTGTTGTATTGTACTGTACTGTATTGTATTGTGTTGTACTGCATGGTATTGTATTGTATTGTGTTATTTTATCAGATACCACCATACCTCCACCTGTGTGTCAGGGAGGAAGCAGATCTGTATCTACGGCGGATTCCTGGAACCTGACCCCATGAAGATTGACAGTGTTGTGTTATGTTATTTTATCAGATACCACCATGCCTCCACCTGTGTGTCAGGGAGGAAGCAGATCTTTATCTACGGCGGATTCCTGGAACCTGACCCCATGAAGATTCTGATCGACAACACAAGGGAGACCACTCATGAGCCGACCAGTGACCTCTATATCTACAACATCGACAATGCACTGTGGCAGAAACCAACAGTCAGTACTCTGTGTGTGTGTGCGCGTGCGTGCTTGCATGAATTCAGCAATGAACTGTCAACATTGACAGCCAAAACCAGCAGTAAAACAACAAACGGACAAACAGAGAGAAAACAGGTTATCTTTGAGGGAAAAAACACTATGTTATATTGTTATGTACAGTGGAATCCGTTTAATTGGCCATCGGATAATCGGCCAAAGCTGCTTAATCGGCCAATTTCCTCTGGAACGGAATTTTTTCTTCTTAAGCATGTGTTATTTTGTTTGTTTTTACGGCCAAAGCTGAAATCTTCAATTTCGCTTTATTGGCCACTTTTTCCCTCTAATTTTTCCTCTTTACCCCTTTTTGAGAGGGAGAACAACAGAGGCAGACAAACTGACAACACGCTTTTGACGTTTACATGGTTGAGTGTGAAGTTGGAAGGTGAGCTGTTGTCAATTGAAAGATCCTGCATGGCGTTAAAATCACTCAAGAAAACAAAATCATTGCCTTTTACTTGTGCTTCTGTCAAGTTGTAGGATTAATAAACACACACACACACACACACATACACATCACAAAAAGGGAAAGAATTTGAATTTGAACTGCAACATTTAATTTTGACGTCATTGCTTTTGACTTGCATAATTGCGTCATACAGTATATCCATGTTCATTTTATCGGCCGATTCGCTTTATCGGCCATATTCTTCCTGGTCCCAAAAGTGGCCGATTAAGCGGATTCCACTGTACTTAGAGAAATCTAGTGATTGTCTGACCCTTCTGCCAGCCTGTATGTTGTCTTTGGGGAGGGTGGTGTGTGTGGTGGTGTATGTAGTCTTTGGGGAGGGTGGTGTATGTTGTCTTTGGGGAGGGTGGTGTATGTGGTGGTGTATGTAGTCTTTGGGGAGGGTGGTGTATGTTGTCTTTGGGGAGGGTGGTGTGTATGTAGTCTTTGGGGAGGGTGGTGTGTGTTGTCTTTGGGGAGGGTGGTGTATGTTGTCTTTGGGGAGGGTGGTGTATGTTGTCTTTGGGGAGGGTGGTGTATGTAGTCTTTGGGGAGGGTGGTGTGTGTTGTCTTTGGGGAGGGTGGTGTGTATGGTGGTGTATGTAGTCTTTGGGGAGGGTGGTGTATGTTGTCTTTGGGGAGGGTGGTGTGTGTGGTGGTGTATGTAGTCTTTGGGGAGGGTGGTGTGTGTTGTCTTTGGGGAGGGTGGTGTGTGTTGTCTTTGGGGAGGGTGGTGTATGTAGTCTTTGGGGAGGGTGGTGTGTATGGTGGTGTATGTTGTCTTTGGGGAGGGTGGTGTGTATGGTGGTGTATGTAGTCTTTGGGGAGGGTGGTGTGTGTGGTGGTGTATGTAGTCTTTGGGGAGGGTGGTGTGTATCTGTATGGTGGTGTATGTAGTGTTTGGGGAGGGTGGTGTGTGTGGTGGTGTATGTAGTCTTTGGGGAGGGTGGTGTGTATGGTGGTGTATATAGTCTTTGGGGAGGGTGGTGTGTATGGTGGTGTATGTAGTCTTTGGGGAGGGTGGTGTATGTAGTCTCTGGGGAGGGTGGTGTGTGTGGTGGTGTATGCAGTCTTTGGGGAGGGTGGTGTGTATGGTGGTGTATGTAGTCTTTGGGGAGGGTGGTGTATGTAGTCTTTGGGGAGGGTGGTGTGTGTGGTGGTGTATGCAGTCTTTGGGGAGGGTGGTGTGTATGGTGGTGTATGTAGTCTTTGGGGAGGGTGGTGTATGTGGTGGTGTTTGTTGTCTTTGGGGAGGGTGGTGTATGTGGTGGTGTATGTAGTCTTTGGGGAGGGTGGTGTGTATGGTGGTGTATGTAGTCTTTGGGGAGGGTGGTGTATGTAGTCTTTGGGGAGGGTGGTGTATGTAGTCTTTGGGGAGGGTGGTGTATGTGGTGGTGTATGTAGTCTTTGGGGAGGGTGGTGTATGTGGTGGTGTATGTAGTCTTTGGGGAGGGTGGTGTATGTAGTCTTTGGGGAGGGTGGTGTATGTAGTCTTTGGGGAGGGTGGTGTGTATGGTGGTGTATGTAGTCTTTGGGGAGGGTGGTGTGTATGGTGGTGTATGTAGTCTTTGGGGAGGGTGGTGTATGTAGTCTTTGGGGAGGGTGGTGTGTATGGTGGTATATGTTGTCTCTGGGGAGGGTGATGTGTGTTGTCTTTGGGGAGGGTGGTGTGTATGGTGGTGTGTGCAGTCTTTGGGGAGGGTGGTGTGTATGGTGGTGTATGTAGTCTTTGGGGAGGGTGGTGTGTATGGTGGTGTATGTTGTCTTTGGGGAGGGTGATGTGTGTTGTCTTTGGGGAGGGTGGTGTATGTAGTCTTTGGGGAGGGTGGTGTGTTGTCTTTGGGTGGTGGTATATGTAGTCTTTGGGGAGGGTGGTGTGTATGGTGGTGTATGTTGTTTTTGGGGAGGGTGGTGTGTATGGTGGTGTATGTAGTCTTTGGGGAGGGTGGTGTGTATGGTGGTGTATGTAGTCTTTGGGGAGGGTGGTGTGTATGGTGGTGTATGTTGTCTTTGGGGAGGGTGGTGTGTATGGTGGTGTATGTAGTCTTTGGGGAGGGTGGTGTGTATGGTGGTGTTTGTTGTCTTTGGGGAGGGTGGTGTGTATGGTGGTGTATGTTGTCTTTGGGGAGGATGGTGTGTATGGTGGTGTATGTTGTCTTTGGTGTATGTACTGTGAGTGGTGTGAACTGTTTATGGTGTATGTACTGTGAGTGGTGTGAACTGTTTATGGTGTATGTACTGTGAGTGGTGTGAACTGTTTATGGTGTATGTACTGTGAGTGGTGTGAACTGTTTATGGTGTATGTACTGTGAGTGGTGTGAACTGTTTATGGTGTATGTACTGTGAGTGGTGTGAACTGTTTATGGTGTATGTACTGTGAGTGGTGTGAACTGTTTATGGTGTATGTACTGTGAGTTGTGTGAACTGTTTATGGTGTATGTACTGTGAGTGGTGTGAACTGTTTATGGTGTATGTACTGTGAGTGGTGTGAACTGTTTATGGTGTATGTACTGTGAGTTGTGTGAACTGTTTATGGTGTATGTACTGTGAGTGGTGTGAACTGTTTATGGTGTATGTACTGTGAGTGGTGTGAACTGTTTATGGTGTATGTACTGTGAGTGGTGTGAACTGTTTATGGTGTATGTACTGTGAGTGGTGTGAACTGTTTATGGTGTATGTACTGTGAGTTGTGTGAACTGTTTATGGTGTATGTACTGTGAGTTGTGTGAACTGTTTATGGTGTATGTACTGTGAGTGGTGTGAACTGTTTATGGTGTATGTACTGTGAGTGATGTGAACTGTTTATGGTGTATGTACTGTGAGTGGTGTGAACTGTTTATGGTGTATGTACTGTGAGTTGTGTGAACTGTTTATGGTGTATGTGATGTGAACTGTTTATGGTGTATGTACTGTGAGTGATGTGAACTGTTTATGGTGTATGTACTGTGAGTGGTGTGAACTGTTTATGGTGTATGTACTGTGAGTGGTGTGAGCTGTTTATGGTGTATGTACTGTGAGTGGTGTGAGCTGTTTATGGTGTATGTACTGTGAGTGATGTGAACTGTTTATGGTGTATGTACTGTGAGTTGTGGTTATGGTCTATGTAGTGTATGTGATGTGAACTGTTTATGGTGTATGTACTGTGAGTGATGTGAACTGTTTATGGTGTATGTACTGTGAGTGGTGTGAACTGTTTATGGTGTATGTACTGTGAGTGATGTAAACTGTTTATGGTGTATGTACTGTGAGTGATGTGAACTGTTTATGGTGTATGTACTGTGAGTGATGTAAACTGTTTATGGTGTATGTACTGTGAGCTGTCAGGCTGTGATCAGTCTTAAGGCAAGTGAACTGGTTTGTGGTGTATGTCAGTGACAAATCATGTTCACTGAATGTTATGGTAACTGGATCATGATCTGTGTTGTGTTATAACGTTCATCATCAGGTACTAATAATGTAAATGATTTTGATTCATTTCTAATGCTAATCATATGCTAATGACGTGGTAGATCCCCGTTCATTATCAGGTACTAATAATGTAAATGATTTTGATTCATTTCTAATGCTAATCATATGCTAATGACGTGATAGATCCCCAATGGATGCCGGCATTGGTTGGACACACGTTAACTCAGGTCAGCGACAACAAGCTGTTGATTTTTATGCTAATCATTATGCTAATTTATGCTAATGACGTTGCAGATCCCCCAATGGATGCCGGCGTTGGTTGGACACACGTTAACTCAGGTCAGCGACAACAAGCTGTTGATTTGTATGCTAATCATTATGCTAATTGTATGCTAATGATGTTGCAGATCCCCCAATGGATGCCGGCGTTGGTTGGACACACGTTGACTCAGGTCAGCGACAACAAGCTGGTTCTGATTGGAGGGTTTTCTTCCGAGGTCTACTTCTCGTCCAAGGTGTTTGAATACAACACGGACAATTCGTTGTACACATGGAGAGAGTTCAACACTGACGAAATAAACGGAGCCTATCCCATCGGTGAGTTATCTCTGTTGTTCACTATCATAAAGCTGAGTGAGTAAACTGACATAGTGAGTAAACTGATATATGTGGAGAGAGTTCAACACTGACGAAATAAACGGAGCCTATCCCATCGGTGAGTTATCTCCGTTATCTCTGTGTATGTTCACTATCATAAAGCTGAGTGAGTAAGCTGACTACTCATGATATATGTGGAGAGAGTTCAACTCTGACGAAATAAATGGAGCCTATCCCATCGGTGAGTTATCTCCGTTATCTCTGTGTATGTTTAGTATCATAAAGCTGAGTGAGTAAGCTGACTACTCATTATATATGTGGAGAGAGTTGAACACTGACAAGATAAATGGAACCTATCCCATCGGTGAGTTATCTCTGTGTATGTTCACTATCATAAAGCTGAATGAGTAAGCTGACTACTCATGATATATGTGGAGAGAGTTGAACACTGACGAGAGAAATGGAACCTATCCCATCGGTGAGTTATCTCTGTGTATGTTCACTATCATAAAGCTGAGTGAGTAAACTGACTACTCATGATATATGTGGAGAGAGTTGAACACTGATGAGATAAACGGAGCCTATCCCATCGGTGAGTTATCTCTGTGTATGTTCACTATCATAAAGCTGAGTCAGTAAGCTGACTACTCATTATATATGTGGAGAGAGTTGAACACTGACGAGATAAACGGAACCTATCCCATCGGTGAGTTATCTCTGTATGTTCTCTATCATAAAGCTGAGTGAGTAAACTGACTACTCATTATATATGTGGAGAGAGTTGAACACTGATGAGATAAACGGCGAGTTATCTCTGTGTATCTTTAGTAATAATTTATAATAATAATAATTAACATTTATAGAGCGCTCTTTCTCTCATGAGCTCACGGCGCTTCACAATTATTTAAATAAATACATAGATCATAAGCTACTACAATATTAACTATCAAAAACGTGCACATAGCCACAACACAATCACCCACGCACACATCAACGCGTGCGCACACACACCACACACAATGTGTGGAACATAGTTTTGAGGCAGGAAACAGGACAAGGAAGAAATCAGAGGTATTGCCGGAAGAGGTGAGTTTTAAGAGCGGTTTTGAAAGATTGTAAAGATTTAGCAGAATGAAGTTCATATGGTAGGGTGTTCCAGACAAAAGGGGCGCTGAAAGAAAATGAACGTTCACCATATGTCTGTGTTTGTACGAGGAATAGAAAGGATAAGTTTGTCAGAAGAGGAACGGAGAGACCTGGAGGGTGAGTACAGGTGAACGAAATCAGAGAGGTAGGCAGGACTAGATGAATGGACAGCATTGAAACAGAGGCAAGCAATTTTATACTTTATTCTTGCCTCAACTGGAAGCCAGTGTAAGGTATTGAGGTGGGGGTTGATGTGGTCTGTACGAGGGACTTTAAGGATTAACCGAGCTGCATTGTTTTGAACTTTCTGAAGTTTGTTGAGGAGGGTTTGAGGACAGCCTGCAAGTAAGGAATTGCAATAATCGATGCGAGACAGTACAAAAGCTGACACTAGAGTCTTGGTGGCTTCAACTGTGAGATAGTGACGAATGGCACTTATACGACGGAGTTCAAAGTTCACATTACGAATCAGTCATGACATGAATGACCATAGTTAGATGACAGTGGACAGGTGGATTTTCTCTGAGTGGAAACGATCATTGCCTCACTCTTATCATCATTGAGTTTCAATTTATTGGAGGTCATCCATGACCTGACATCCGAAACAGTATCCTGCATGGACAAAACTAGATCATCGATTTCATTAGGCTTAGAAGACTTCTGCAGTTGGGTTATCATCAGCGAATGAGTGATGGAGAGTTGAATGCTGGGACATGACGTCTGAAAGAGGAGAAGTGTAGAGAACAAATAGAACAGGCCCCAGGACTGACCCCTGTGGCACACCACAGGAAACAGAGGCTGGGGCAGAGTTGGTGTCATGAAAGGAAACAATCTGGGTACTGTTAGAAAGATAAGAGGTGAACCACTGGAGAACTGTACCACTGATGCCGAAGACAGATTCCAAGCGAGAAAGAAGAGTGTTGTGAAGAGTGTTTTAGTGTCATAAAGCTGAGTGAGTAAACTGACTATTCATGATATATGTGGAGAGTTGAACACTGACGAGATAAACGGAGCCTATCCCATCGGTGAGTTATCTCTGTGTATCTTCAGTATCATGAAGTAAACTGACTACTCATTACATATGTGTGGAGAGTTGAACACTGACGAGATAAACGGAGCCTATCCCATCGGTGAGTTATCTCTGTGTATCTTCAGTATCATGAAGTAAACTGACTACTCATTACATATGTGTGGAGAGTTGAACACTGACGAGATAAACGGAGCCTATCCCATCGGTGAGTTATCTCTGTGTATCTTCAGTATCATGAAGTAAACTGACTACTCATTACATATGTGTGGAGAGAGTTCAACATAAACGGAGCCTATCCCATCGGTGAGTTATCTCTGTGTATCTTTAGTATCATGAAGTAAACTGACTAATGATATATGAGCGTTTTTAAAAAAAGGCCGAAAAATATGTGTTAACAAATTAAAAAAAAATGGGAGAGGTTATTGACAGCAAATTTGTAGTTGCTACAAATTAATGAAGTCAATTTGATATGCTACCTGTAAATTGCACAATGTTAAAAATAAGTTTCTATTTCTTCATTTTCACACAAAAACTTACGCACTCTGAACACAAGGGGTGCCCAAAATGCACTGTCTTTTGATGTGCACTGATTAATTTTGAAGACATCTCAGCAAGCAAAGTGATCTAATTTTTTATTTGACCCAAAATAATATGAAAAATTTTGTCAATGTAATTAACGTCCGTACGTCCAAAAAATTGATGAGTATGCCTTTGAGAAAAAATTGTCTGCATTTTGACGGCACTTTGAAGCACCAAATGTCAATGTCCGTCAGAATTATGTCACTATTGCTGCGAAGACACGTTTTCCTCAATAGCTAATCACTGCAGTGTTCCATCTGAATTATCTCAGTGATTATCTTGGTTATCTTTCAGGTCTGTATGGCCACACTACAGTGTTCCATCTGAATTATCTCAGTGATTATCTTGGTTATCTCTCAGGTCTGTATGGCCACACTGCAGTGTTCCATCTGAATTATCTCAGTGATTATCTTGGTTATCTTTCAGGTCTGTATGGCCACACTGCAGTGTTCCATCTGAATTATCTCAGTGATTATCTTGGTTATCTTTCAGGTCTGTATGGCCACACTGCAGTGTTCCATCTGAATTATCTCAGTGATTATCTTGGTTATCTTTCAGGTCTGTATGGCCACACTGCAGTGTTCCATCTGAATTATCTCAGTGATTATCTTGGTTATCTTTCAGGTCTGTATGGCCACACTGCAGTGTTCCATCTGAATTATCTCAGTGATTATCTTGGTTATCTTTCAGGTCTGTATGGCCACACTGCAGTGTTCCATCTGAATTATCTCAGTGATTATCTTGGTTATCTTTCAGGTCTGTATGGCCACACTGCAGTGTTCCATCTGAATTATCTCAGTGATTATCTTGGTTATCTTTCAGGTCTGTATGGCCACACTGCAGTGTTCCATCTGAATTATCTCAGTGATTATCTTGGTTATCTTTCAGGTCTGTATGGCCACACTGCAGTGTTCCATCTGAATTATCTCAGTGATTATCTTGGTTATCTTTCAGGTCTGTATGGCCACACTGCAGTGTTCCATCTGAATTATCTCAGTGATTATCTTGGTTATCTTTCAGGTCTGTATGGCCACACTACAGTGTTCCATCTGAATTATCTCAGTGATTATCTTGGTTATCTTTCAGGTCTGTATGGCCACACTGCAGTGTTCCATCTGAATTATCTCAGTGATTATCTTGGTTATCTTTCAGGTCTGTATGGCCACACTGCAGTGTTCCATCTGAATTATCTCAGTGATTATCTTGGTTATCTCTCAGGTCTGTATGGCCACACTACAGTGTTCCATCTGAATTATCTCAGTGATTATCTTGGTTATCTTTCAGGTCTGTATGGCCACACTGCAGTGTTCCATCTGAATTATCTCAGTGATTATCTTGGTTATCTTTCAGGTCTGTATGGCCACACTGCAGTGTTCCATCTGAATTATCTCAGTGATTATCTTGGTTATCTTTCAGGTCTGTATGGCCTCACTACAGTGTTCCATCTGAATTATCTCAGTGATTATCTTGGTTATCTTTCAGGTCTGTATGGCCACACTGCAGTGTTCCATCTGATCTCAGTGATTATCTTGGTTATCTCTCAGGTCTGTATGGCCACACTGCAGTGTTCCATCTGAATTATCTCAGTGATTATCTTGGTTATCTCTCAGGTCTGTATGGCCACACTGCAGTGTTCCATCTGAATTATCTCAGTGATTATCTTGGTTATCTTTCAGGTCTGTATGGCCACACTGCAGTGTTCCATCTGAATTATCTCAGTGATTATCTTGGTTATCTTTCAGGTCTGTATGGCCACACTACAGTGTTCCATCTGAATTATCTCAGCGATTATGTTGGTTATCTCTCAGGTCTGTATGGCCACACTACAGTGTTCCATCTGAATTATCTCAGTGATTATCTTGGTTATCTTTCAGGTCTGTATGGCCACACTGCAGTGTTCCATCTGAATTATCTCAGTGATTATCTTGGTTATCTTTCAGGTCTGTATGGCCACACTACAGTGTTCCATCTGAATTATCATTATCTTGGTTATCTTTCAGGTCTGTATGGCCACACAGTAGTGTTCCACCTGATTATCATTATCTTGGTTATCTTTCAGGTCTGTATGGCCACACAGTAGTGTTTCACCTGATTATCATTATCTTGGTTATCTTTCAGGTCTGTATGGCCACACAGTAGTGTTTCATCTGATTGATTATCTTGGTTATCTTTCAGGTCTGTATGGCCACACAGTAGTGTTTCACCTGATTATCTTATCTTGGTTATCTTTCAGGTCTGTATGGCCACACAGTAGTGTTCCACCTGAATTATCATTATCTTGGTTATCTTTCAGGTCTGTATGGCCACACAGTAGTGTTTCACCTGATTATCATTATCTTGGTTATCTTTAAGTCTGTATGGCCACACAGTAGTGTTTCACCTGATTGTCATTATCTTGGTTATCTTTCAGGTCTGTATGGCCACACAGTAGTGTTTCACCTGATTATCATTATCTTGGTTATCTTTAAGTCTGTATGGCCACACAGTAGTGTTTCACCTGATTGTCATTATCTTGGTTATCTTTCAGGTCTGTATGGCCACACAGTAGTGTTTCACCTGATTATCATTATCTTGGTTATCTTTCAGGTCTGTATGGCCACACAGTAGTGTTTCACCTGATTATCATTATCTTGGTTATCTTTCAGGTCTGTATGGCCACACAGTAGTGTTTCACCTGATTATCATTATCTTGGTTATCTTTCAGGTCTGTATGGCCACACAGTAGTGTTTCACCTGATTATCATTATCTTGGTTATCTTTCAGGTCTGTATGGCCACACAGTAGTGTTTCACCTGATTATCATTATCTTGGTTATCTTTCAGGTCTGTATGGCCACACAGTAGTGTTTCACCTGATTGTCATTATCTTGGTTATCTTTCAGGTCTGTATGGCCACACAGTAGTGTTTCACCTGATTGTCATTATCTTGGTTATCTTTCAGGTCTGTATGGCCACACAGTAGTGTTTCACCTGATTGTCATTATCTTGGTTATCTTTCAGGTCTGTATGGCCACACAGTAGTGTTTCACCTGATTATCATTATCTTGGTTATCTTTCAGGTCTGTATGGCCACACAGTAGTGTTTCACCTGATTATCATTATCTTGGTTATCTTTCAGGTCTGTATTGCCACACAGTAGTGTTTCACCTGATTGTCATTATCTTGGTTATCTTTCAGGTCTGTATGGCCACACAGTAGTGTTTCACCTGATTATCATTATCTTGGTTATCTTTCAGGTCTGTATGGCCACACAGTAGTGTTTCACCTGATTGTCATTATCTTGGTTATCTTTCAGGTCTGTATGGCCACACAGTAGTGTTTCACCTGATTATCATTATCTTGGTTATCTTTCAGGTCTGTATTGCCACACAGTAGTGTTTCACCTGATTATCATTATCTTGGTTATCTTTCAGGTCTGTATGGCCACACAGTAGTGTTTCACCTGATTATCATTATCTTGGTTATCTTTCAGGTCTGTATGGCCACACAGTAGTGTTTCACCTGATTGTCATTATCTTGGTTATCTTTAAGTCTGTATGGCCACACAGTAGTGTTTCACCTGATTATCATTATCTTGGTTATCTTTCAGGTCTGTATGGCCACACAGTAGTGTTTCACCTGATTATCATTATCTTGGTTATCTTTCAGGTCTGTATGGCCACACAGTAGTGTTTCACCTGATTATCATTATCTTGGTTATCTTTCAGGTCTGTATTGCCACACAGTAGTGTTTCACCTGATTGTCATTATCTTGGTTATCTTCAAGTCTGTATGGCCACACAGTAGTGTTTCACCTGATTGTCATTATCTTGGTTATCTTCAAGTCTGTATGGCCACACAGTAGTGTTTCACCTGATTGTCATTATCTTGGTTATCTTCAAGTCTGTATGGCCACACAGTAGTGTTTCACCTGATTGTCATTATCTTGGTTATCTTCAAGTCTGTATGGCCACACAGTAGTGTTTCACCTGATTGTCATTATCTTGGTTATCTTTCAGGTCTGTATTGCCACACAGTAGTGTTTCACCTGATTATCATTATCTTGGTTATCTTTCAGGTCTGTATGGCCACACAGTAGTGTTTCACCTGATTGTCATTATCTTGGTTATCTTTCAGGTCTGTATGGCCACACAGTAGTGTTTCACCTGATTGTCATTATCTTGGTTATCTTTCAGGTCTGTATGGCCACACAGTAGTGTTTCACCTGATTGTCATTATCTTGGTTATCTTTCAGGTCTGTATTGCCACACAGTAGTGTTTCACCTGATTGTCATTATCTTGGTTATCTTTCAGGTCTGTATTGCCACACAGTAGTGTTTCACCTGATTATCATTATCTTGGTTATCTTTCAGGTCTGTATTGCCACACAGTAGTGTTTCACCTGATTATCATTATATTGGTTATCTTTCAGGTCTGTATGGCCACACAGTAGTGTTTCACCTGATTATCATTATCTTGGTTATCTTTCAGGTCTGTATGGCCACACAGTAGTGTTTCACCTGATTGTCATTATCTTGGTTATCTTCAAGTCTGTATGGCCACACAGTAGTGTTTCACCTGATTATCATTATCTTGGTTATCTTTCAGGTCTGTATGGCCACACAGTAGTGTTTCACCTGATTATCATTATCTTGGTTATCTTTCAGGTCTGTATGGCCACACAGTAGTGTTTCACCTGATTGTCATTATCTTGGTTATCTTTCAGGTCTGTATGGCCACACAGTAGTGTTTCACCTGATTGTCATTATCTTGGTTATCTTCAGGTCTGTATGGCCACACTGCAGTTTTCCACCAGCCCTCCAACACAGTGTACGTTTACGGCGGTTACCTCTTCAGAGCGGGTCGCTGGTTCGTGTCTCGTGAACTCTACACCTATGATGTAGGAGCCAAAGAATGGAACCTGCTCACCATACAGTCTCCCGATATAGCTGACAGGGTGAGAGAGAGAGACAGAGAGAGAGAGAGAGAAACACAGAGAGAGAGAGAGACAGACAGTGTGTGTGTTGTTCTATGATGTAGGAGCCAAAGAATGGAACCTGCTCACCATACAGTCTCCCGATATAGCTGACAGGGTGAGAGAGAGAGAGACAGAGAGAGAGAGAGAGAAAAACACAGAGAGAGAGACAGACAGTGTGTGTGTTGTTCTATGATGTAGGAGCCAAAGAATGGAACCTGCTCACCATACAGTCTCCCGATATAGCTGACAGGGTGAGAGAGAGAGAGAGAGACAGAGAGAGAGAGAGAGAAACACAGAGAGAGAGAGACAGACAGTGTGTGTGTTGTTCTATGATGTAGGAGCCAAAGAATGGAACCTGCTCACCATACAGTCTCCCGATATAGCTGACAGGGTGAGAGAGAGAGAGACAGAGAGAGAGAGAGAGAAACACAGAGAGAGAGAGACAGACAGTGTGTGTGTTGTTCTATGATGTAGGAGCCAAAGAATGGAACCTGCTCACCATACAGTCTCCCGATATAGCTGACAGGGTGAGAGAGAGAGAGAGACAGAGAGAGAGAGAGAGAGAAACACAGAGAGAGAGAGACAGACAGTGTGTGTGTTGTTCTATGATGTAGGAGCCAAAGAATGGAACCTGCTCACCATACAGTCTCCCGATATAGCTGACAGGGTGAGAGAGAGAGACAGAGAGAGAGAAACACAGAGAGAGAGAAGCAGAGAGACAGACAGTGTGTGTGTTGTCCTATGATGTAGGAGCCAAAGAATGGAACCTGCTCACCACACAGTTTCCTGATATATCTGACAGGGTGAGAGCAAGAGACACAGAGAGACACACACAGAGAGAGAAACAGAGAGACAGACAGTGTGTGTGTTGTCCAGACAGAGACAGAGAGAGACAGAGGCTGTGTGTGTTGTCATGTGGTGTAGGGGCTAAATACTATACAGTCTCCTGGTATAAAAGTGACAGACACTTGACACTTGAAAACTTTATTACGCAAGGATTGACAGAGACAGAGAGAGACAGAGACTGGTGTGTGTTGTCCTGTTGTGTGAGGGCTAAATACTATACAGTCTCCTGGTATGAAAGTGACAGACAGAGACAGACAGAGACAGAGACTGTGTGTGTTTGTCCTATGGTATGGGGGCTAAATACTATACAGTCTCCTGGTATAAACGTGACAGAGAGAGACAGAGACTGTGTGTGTGTTGTCCTGTTGTGTGAGGGCTAAATACTATACAGTCTCCTGGTATGAAAGAGACAGACAGAGACAGAGACTGTGTGTGTGTTGTCCTATGGTATGGGGGCTAAATACTATACAGTCTCCTGGTATGAAAGTGACAGACAGACAGACAGAGACTGTGTGTGTGTTGTCCTATGGTATGGGGGCTAAATACTATACAGTCTCCTGGTATGAAAGTGACAGACAGAGACAGAGACTGTGTGTGTGTTGTCCTATGGTATGGGGGCTAAATACTATACCGTCTCCTGGTATGAAAGTGACAGACAGAGACAGAGACTGTGTGTGTTGTCCTATGGTATGGGGGCTAAATACTATACAGTCTCCTGGTATGAAAGAGACAGACAGAGACTGTGTGTGTGTTGTCCTATGGTATGGGGGCTAAATACTATACAGTCTCCTGGTATGAAAGTGACAGACACAGACAGACAGACAGAGACTGTGTCTGTGTTGTCCTATGGTATGGGGGCTAAATACTATACCGTCTCCTGGTATAAAAGTGACAGACAGAGACATAGACTGTGTGTGTGTTGTCCTATGGTATGGGGGCTAAATACTATACAGTCTCCTGGTATAAAAGAGACAGACAGAGACAGTGACTGTGTGTGTGTTGTCCTATGGTATGGGGGCTAAATACTATACAGTCTCCTGGTATAAAAGTGACAGACAGACAGAGACTGTGTGTGTGTTGTCCTATGGTATGGGGGCTAAATACTATACAGTCTCCTGGTATAAAAGTGACAGACAGAGACATAGACTGTGTGTGTGTTGTCCTATGGTATGGGGGCTAAATACTATACAGTCTCCTGGTATAAAAGTGACAGACAGACAGAGACTGTGTGTGTGTTGTCCTATGGTATGGGGGCTAAATACTATACCGTCTCCTGGTATAAAAGTGACAGACAGAGACATAGACTGTGTGTGTGTTGTCCTATGGTATGGGGGCTAAATACTATACAGTCTCCTGGTATAAAAGTGACAGACAGACAGAGACTGTGTGTGTGTTGTCCTATGGTATGGGGGCTAAATACTATACCGTCTCCTGGTATAAAAGTGACAGACAGACAGAGACTGTGTGTGTGTTGTCCTATGGTATGGGGGCTAAATACTATACAGTCTCCTGGTATGAAAGTGACAGACAGAGAATGTGTGTGTTGTCCTATGGTATAGGGGCTAAATACTATACCGTCTCCTGGTATAAAAGTGACAGACAGAGACAGACAGACAGACAGAGTCAGAATGTGTTTGTGATGACTGGTGCTTTTGGAGCCTTACATGATTTTTAATTATTTGAAAGAGATTAATATTTTTCACTTGATATAGATAATAACTTGTGACAGTTTACATTAGAATTGGATAGGTTTTACTTTGTACATTTGATGTAATTTTAAAATACATTTTGTAACTACTAAGTATTTGAACTACTACACTTTCACTGATTTTTACCTTGTGTTTTTATCCTTTTTTAAAACGTGGTAGGATTTAACATGGTGAAAGCCCTGACATGGCCTTAGTTGTCGACGGGGCTTTAGTTTTTATCTTAATCTTAAAACATTGCTGTTTGTTGAGTGACTCAACTGGGCTGTACAGTTGTGGGGAGGTGGGTGCTTTAGGAGAGTTACATTGCTGTTTGTTGAGTGACTCAACTGGGCTGTACAGTTGTTCAGAGGTGGATGCTTAAGGAGCGTTACATTGCAGTTTATTGAGTGACTCAACTGGGCTGTACAGTTGTGGTGAGGTGGGTGCTTTAGGAGCGTTACATTGCTGTTTATTGAGTGACTCAACTGGGCTGTACAGTGGTGGGGAGGTGGGTGCTTTAGGAGCGTTACATTGCAGTTTATTGAGTGACTCAACTGGGCTGTACAGTTGTGGGGAGGTGGGTGCTTTAGGAGCGTTACATTGCAGTTTATTGAGTGACTCAACTGGGCTGTACAGTTGTTCAGAGGTGGATGCTTAAGGAGCGTTACATTGCAGTTTATTGAGTGACTCAACTGGGCTGTACAGTTGTGGGGAGGTGGGTGCTTTAGGAGCGTTACATTGCAGTTTATTGAGTGACTCAACTGGGCTGTACAGTTGTTCAGAGGTGGATGCTTAAGGAGCGTTACATTGCAGTTTATTGAGTGACTCAACAGGGCTGTACAGTGGTGGGGAGGTGGGTGCTTTAGGAGCGTTACATTGCAGTTTATTGAGTGACTCGACTGGGCTGTACAGTGGTGGGGAGGTGGGTGCTTTAGGAGCGTTACATTGCAGTTTATTGAGTGACTCAACAGGGCTGTACAGTTGTGGGGAGGTGGGTGCTTTAGGAGCGTTACATTGCAGTTTATTGAGTGACTCAACTGGGCTGTACAGTGGTGGGGAGGTGGGTGCTTTAGGAGCGTTACATTGCAGTTTATTGAGTGACTCAACTGGGCTGTACAGTTGTGGGGAGGAGGGTGCTTTAGGAGCGTTACATTGCAGTTTATTGAGTGACTCAACTGGGCTGTACAGTTGTGGGGAGGTGGGTGCTTTAGGAGCGTTACATTGCAGTTTATTGCGTGACTCAACTGGGCTGTACAGTTGTGGTGAGGTGGGTGCTTTAGGAGCGTTACATTGCAGTTTATTGAGTGACTCAACTGGGCTGTACAGTTGTGGGGAGGTGGGTGCTTTAGGAGCGTTACATTGCAGTTTATTGAGTGACTCAACTGGGCTGTACAGTTGTGGGGAGGTGGGTGCTTTAGGAGCGTTACATTGCAGTTTATTGAGTGACTCAACTGGGCTGTACAGTTGTGGGGAGGTGGGTGCTTTAGGAGCGTTACATTGCAGTTTATTGAGTGACTCAACTGGGCTGTACAGTTGTGGGGAGGTGGGTGCTTTAGGAGCGTTACATTGCAGTTTATTGAGTGACTCAACTGGGCTGTACAGTTGTGGGGAGGTGGGTGCTTTAGGAGCGTTACATTGCAGTTTATTGCGTGACTCAACTGGGCTGTACAGTTGTGGGGAGGTGGGTGCTTTAGGAGCGTTACATTGCAGTTTATTGAGTGACTCAACTGGGCTGTACAGTTGTGGGGAGGTGGGTGCTTTAGGAGCGTTACATTGCAGTTTATTGAGTGACTCAACTGGGCTGTACAGTTGTGGGGAGGTGGGTGCTTTAGGAGCGTTACATTGCAGTTTATTGAGTGACTCGACTGGGCTGTACAGTGGTGGGGAGGTGGGTGCTTTAGGAGCGTTACATTGCAGTTTATTGAGTGACTCAACTGGGCTGTACAGTGGTGGGGAGGTCGCTTGTTCTTTATGTTTTATACATTTTATTCTTTGTTACATTATAATACACATTGTATTCCGTTCCGTATTTTTTTCTACATTTTATTACACGTCATTATTCCTCATTGCACTGCATTTCAGTCGGATGACCTTGAGTCGTCTTGGGAAGGTCGGGTGTTCACTATGTTTTATTCCTTTTCATTATGTTTCATCATGTTGAATTACAGTCGGATGACCTTGAGTCATTCAAAGGTCGGGTGTTCACTATGTTTTATTCCTTTTCATTATGTTTCATGTTGAATTTTAGTCTGATGACCTTGAGTCGTCTTGGGAAGGTCGGGTGTTCACTATGGTTTACTGCATTTCATTATGTTTCATCATGTTGAATTACAGTCGGATGACCTTGAGTCGTCTTGGGAAGGTCGGGTGTTCACTATGTTTTACTGTATTTCATTATGTTTCATCATGTTGAATTACAGTCGGATGACCTTGAGTCATTCAAAGGTCGGGTGTTCACTATATTTTACTGTATTTCATTATGTTTCATCATGTTGAATTACAGTCGGATGACCTTGAGTCATTGAAAGGTCGGGTGTTCATTATGTTTTACTGCATTTCATTTTGTTTCATCGTGTTGAATTACAGTCGGATGACCTTGAGTCGTCTTGGGAAGGTCGGGTGTTCACTATGTTTTACTGTATTTCATTATGTTTCATCATGTTGAATTACAGTGGGATGACCTTGAGTCATTCAAAGGTCGGGTGTTCACTATGTTTTACTTTATTTCATTATGTTTCATCATGTTGAATTACAGTCGGATGACCTTGAGTCATTCAAAGGTCGGGTGTTCACTATGTTTTACTGCATTTCATTTTGTTTCATCATGTTGAATTTTAGTCTGATGACCTTGAGTTGTCTTGGGAAGGTCGGGTGTTCACTATGTTTTATTGCATTTCATTATGTTTCATCATGTTGATTTTGTTTTTGTTTTTTTGTTTTGCTGTCCCATCTTCTGGGCTGTACAGTGGCGTTGCTCCCACGCCGCTCATTCCGAATCCCAATTCGCAGCTACACCCGGGTTTGTTCAAGTCGCAGAATCCGAGACCAGCAGTTCAAGGGGAGAGAATCTATGTTAGGCCGTCAGGAGGCAACCAACCGAGGAGACACTGCACTTCTGCTGAGTCACTTCGGTGGAGTTCAGTGGAGCCTGTTCAGGACACCACCTACTAAGCCCCCTACTGACGACACTATTCTCGTGAGGTCCTCCTCTGAGGACGCCACCACGACCGTCCATCGACAGCTCCCCAGAACACACTGATCCCCATGACTTTGACCCGAGCGCACCAAGGCATAGACTGGATTGGAAACCGAAACTGAGGTCACCATGAGAGCAGGGCATGCAAAGCCACAGAATTTGAGACATTTTTTAAATTTTTTTTTAATGATTGATGGAAAATGAGGTCGATGATAACGATGATGATGATACTATGGAGTTCCGTATCGGTCTGAGACTGCATGGCAGGGCTGTATTCTACGCTTCCTTTCATAATGATATCCCGCCGTTAACCAGGCCCGAGAACTACAGACACCTGCAGTGTTGGTCTTGCAATTACAACACTCTCAGAATCGCATCCGTTAAGCGGATGAAGTTCGACTGTGTGGTTTCAGTCTTCCCATTGAGCCCATAGCCACTCACTCTGGGTAGGAGTTGGTCCAGGACCGAAAAAACCCTCGCCTCTGATGGGATTCGAACCCACGACCTCCCAGCCAGTAGTCCGCGACGCTAACCACTACACCATGGCGGCTGGTGTCATGTTGAATTTTAGTCTGGTGACCTTGAGTCGTCTTGGGAAGGTCGGGTGTTCACTCTGTTTTATTCCATTTCATTATGTTTCATCATGTTGAATTAGAGTCGGATGACCTTGAGTCATTGAAAGGTCGGGTGTTCACTATGTTTTATTCCATTTCATTATGTTTCATCGTGTTGAATTGCAGTCGGATGACCTTGAGTCGTCGTCGTGGGAAGGTCGGGTGTTCCACACGGCTGTGGGCACGGAAAAGGAAATGGTCATCATGGGAGGACTGATGGATGATGGGAGTTACGCCATGGATCTGCTCGTCTATCGCTATCACTGCAACACCTGGCATCGGATTCAGTTTGCTCGTAAGTTGACATTTATTACATTCATTATATTTTATACTGTCGGCTTTCTGGTCTGTCGATATCATCTTGATGCCTGGCATCGTATGCAGTTTGCACCTAAGTTATATTTGGTATTATGTTGATGACGTATCTACACTACGGTCTTGCGTATCGATATCATGGATTAACAGGTATGTAACAACCCTAATGACATATAGTGAATCATGATGTACATGCTAACTGAAGATGTCACATGTCACAGTGATATGGATGGATTAACAGGTATGTAACAACCCTAATGACATATAGTGAATGATGATGTACATGCTAACTGAAGATGCCACATGTTACAGTGATATGGATGGATTAACAGGTATGTAACAACCCTAATGACATATAGTGAATCATGATGCACATGCTAACTGAAGATGTCAGTGATATGGATGGATTAACAGGTATGTGAATCATGATGTCCATGCTAAAGTGATATGGATGGATTAACAGGTATGTAAAATCCTAATGACATATATGAATGATGAACATGCTAACTGAAGATGTCAGTGATATGGATGGATTAACAGGTATGTAACAACCCTAATGACATATAGTGAATTTGCATGATGTACATGCTAACTGAAGATGTCATTGATATGGATGGATTAACAGGTATGTAACAACCCTAATGACATATAGTGAATCAT
This sequence comes from Phymorhynchus buccinoides, assembly GCA_017654935.2. Lineage (NCBI taxonomy): Eukaryota > Metazoa > Mollusca > Gastropoda > Neogastropoda > Raphitomidae > Phymorhynchus > Phymorhynchus buccinoides. The sequence continues at coordinate 47,285,435 of CM065705.1, read as the reverse complement.
GATGTACATGCTAACTGTCAGATGTCACAGTGATATGGATGGATTAACAGGTATGTAACAACCCTAATGACATATAGCAGAATGCCAGATGTACATGCTAACTGAAGATGTCACCCTGTCTTTTCCTGATATGGATGGATTAACAGGTATGTAACAACCCTAATGACATATAGTGAATGATGATGTACATGCTAACTGAAGATGCCACATGTTACAGTGATATGGATGGATTAACAGGTATGTAACAACCCTAATGACATATAGTGAATGATGATGTACATGCTAACTGAAGATGTCACATGTGATATGGATGGATTAACAGGTATGTAACAACCCTAATGACATATAGTGAATGATGATGTACATGCTAACTGAAGATGCCACATGTTACAGTGATATGGATGGATTAACAGGTATGTAACAACCCTAATGACATATAGTGAATGATGATGTACATGCTAACTGAAGATGCCACATGTTACAGTGATATGGATGGATTAACAGGTACCTGTAACAACCCTAATGACATATCAGTGAATTCTTGTCAGCTTAATGGGCGCTTAAATCAGAAAATAAGCATGCAAATAACTGAGAAAGTAGACCCCTGTTTGAGTGACCATGGCCTTTTCCTTATGGAATTAACAGGTATGTAACAACCCTAATGACATATAGTGAATGATGATGTACATGCTAACTGAAGATGTCACAGTGATATGGATGGATTAACAGGTATGTAACAACCCTAATGACATATAGTGAATGATGATGTACATGCTAACTGAAGATGCCACATGTTAGTAACCCAGTGTAGGCCCCTGGATTCGGTTATTACCCTCCGCCTTTTCCTTATTGTAAAATGTGTCACTTTCACCCAGCAGGTATGTAACAAACCCTGAGACATAAGAGATGACATGATGAGTGTCGACAGTGCTAACTGTAAGATGTCACAGTGATATGGATGGATTAACAGGTATGTAACAACCCTAATGACATATAGTGAATGATGATGTACATGCTAACTGAAGATGTCAGTGATATGGATGGATTAACAGGTATGTAACAACCCTAATGACATATAGTGAATGATGATGTACATGCTAACTGAAGATGTCACAGTGATATGGATGGATTAACAGGTATGTAACAACCCTAATGACATATAGTGAATGATGATGTACATGCTAACTGAAGATGTCACAGTGATATGGATGGATTAACAGGTATGTAACAACCCTAATGACATATAGTGAATGATGATGTACATGCTAACTGAAGATGTCACAGTGACCTGCATGGTTTAGTAGGTATGTAACAACCCTAATGACATATAGTGAATGATGATGTACATGCTTACTGAAGATGCCACATGTTAGTAAAGTGTGGCACATGTTTCAACATACTGTCACTATGTTATTGTATTGTGGATTGTTGCAGAGTTTGAGCGTGAGCAGAAGACGATGACAGTGATGGGAGTTCGAGCAGTGCTGGAGGGGGGTCACATGTACCTGTTTGGGGGGTTCATGGGTCACATGGTGGGGACATTGTCCCGCCTGACGCTGCCCGAGGACATCTGCGCCGTCTTCAGCCACCAGGAGTGCATCAACACACTGGGCTGCCAGGTGTGTGGGAACGACACGTCTGGGGTGTGCTTCACTGCAGGGAAGAGACACAGGAGACCTGCACAGTGAGTAGAGTAATACTGATAGTGATATAGTAGAGTTCAACATTATGACAGTCATGATGATACAGTGCATCAACACACTAGGCTGCCAGGTGTCTGGGGTGTGCTTCACTGACAATCATGATACAACATACCTGCACAGTGAGTAGAGTACAACATTTTTACTGACAATCATGATACAACATACTTACAATCATGACATACTTACAATCATGATAATCAAGTTACAACATACTGACAATCATGATACAACATAATGACAATCATGATACAACATAATGACAATCATGATACAACATACTGACAATCATGATACAACATAATGACAATCATGATACAACATACTGACAATCATGATACAGCATACTGACAATCATGATACAGCATACTGACAATCATGATACAACATACTGACAATCATGATACAACATAATGACAATCATGATACAACATACTGACAATCATGATACAACATACTGACAATCATGATACAACATACTGACAATCATGATACAACATACTGACAATCATGATACAACATAATGTCAATCATGATGCAACATACTGACAATCATGATACAGCATACTGACAATCATGATACAACATAATGACAATCATGATGCAACATACTGACAATCAATGACATGATACAGCATACTGACAATCATGATACAGCATACTGACAATCATGATACAGCATACGGACAACGCTCATGATACAACATACTGACAATCATGATACAGCATACTGACAATCATGATGCAACATACTGACAATCATGATACAGCATACTGATAATCATGATACAACATAATGACAATCATAATACAACATAATGACAATCATGATACAACATCAGGGTGTGCTTCACTGCGGGGAAAAGGCACAGGAGACTGGTACAGTGAGTGGACTGGTTCAAAGAACAGAACTGTTGTCACTGACAGGGTGTTGACAGGGGTGCTATGTTGTCAACAGGTGTGCAGTCAAGCAATGGGCTGAGGTGCAGAAGCAGTGCAACGCTCACTGGTTCAAACAACAGAACTGTTGTCACTGACAGGGTGTTGACAGGGGTGCTATGTTGTCAACAGGTGTGCAGTCAAGCAATGGGCTGAGGTGCAGAAGCAGTGCAACGCTCACTGGTTCAAACAACAGAACTGTTGTCACTGACAGGGGGTGTTGACAGGGTGTTGACAGGGGTGCTATGTTGTCAACAGGTGTGCAGTCAAGCAATGGGCTGAGGTGCAGAAGCAGTGCAACGCTCACTGGTTCAAACAACAGAACTGTTCTCGCTTCAAGTCCTGCTCCCAGTGTTTATCTAAGTATCCCCAGTTCAAACATGTGCCCCAGGTAAGTGTGTGTGTCACTGCATGTGTCAGTGTGTCACTGTGTGTGTGTGTCACTGTGTGTGTATGTGTGTGTGTCAGTGTGTGTCCAAGTATCCCCAGTTCAAACATGTGCCCCAGGTAAATGTGTGTGTGTGTCACTGCATGTGTCAGTGTGTCACTGTGTGTGTCACTGTGTGTATGTGTGTGTGTCACTGTGTGTCCAAGTATCCCCAGTTCAAACATGTGCCCCAGGTAAGTGTGTGTCACACTGTGGGTGTGGGTGTGTCACTGTGTGTGGGTGTCACTGTGCTTTTTTTCATCCTGTGTGTGTATGTGTGTGTGTGTCACTGTGTGTCCAAGTATCCCCAGTTCAAACATGTGCCCCAGGTAAGTATGTGTATGTGTGTGTCACTCTGTGTGTGTGACACTGTGTGTGTGTGTCACTGTGTGTGTGTGTGTGTCTGTCTGTCTGTCTGTCCAAGTATCCCCATTTGTGTGTGTGTGTGACAAACATGTGCCCCAGGTAAGTTTGTGTGTGTGTGACACTGTGTGGGTGTGGGTGACACTCTGTGTGGGTGTGTGACACTGTGTGTGTGTGGGTGACACTGTGTGTGTGGGTGACACTCTGTGTGGGTGTGTGTCTCTCTCTCTGTCCAAGTATCCCCATTTCAAACATGTGCCCCAGGTAAGTTTGTGTGTGTAATGACACTGTGTGTGTGTGGGTGACACTCTGTTTGGGTGTGTGTGACACTGTGTGTGTGTGGGTGACACTCTGTGTGGGTGTGGGTGACACTGTGTGTGTGTGGGTGACACTCTGTGTGGGTGTGTGTGACACTGTGTGTGTGTGGGTGACACTCTGTGTGGGTGTGGGTGACACTGTGTGTGTGGGGGTGACACTCTGTGTGGGTGTGTGTGACACTGTGTGTGTGGGGGTGACACTGTGTGGGTGGGTGTGACACTGTGTGTGTGGGGGTGACACTCTGTGTGGGTGTGTGTGACACTGTGTGTGTGGGGGTGACACTCTGTGGTGGGTGTGTGTGACACTGTGTGTGTGGGGGTGACACTCTGTGTGGGTGGGTGTGACACTGTGTGTGTGGGGGGTGACACTCTGTGTGGGTGTGGTGTGACACTGTGTGTGTGGGGGTGACACTCTGTGTGGGTGTGTGTGACACTGTGTGTGTGGGGGTGACACTGTGTGGGGGGTGGGTGTGACACTGTGTGTGTGGGGGTGACACTCTGTGTGGGTGGGTGTGACACTGTGTGTGTGGGGGTGACACTCTGTGTGGGTGGGTGTGACACTGTGTGTGTGGGGGTGACACTGTGTGGGGTTGGGGGTGACACTGTGTGGGGTGGGTGACACTCTGTGTGGGTGTGTGTGACACTGTGTGTGTGTGGGTGACACTCTGTGTGGGTGTGTGTGACACTGTGTGTGTGGGGGTGACACTCTGTGTGGGTGGGTGTGACACTGTGTGTGTGGGGGTGACACTCTGTGTGGGTGTGTGTGACACTGTGTGTGTGGGGGTGACACTCTGTGTGGGTGTGTGTGACACTGTGTGTGTGGGTGACACTGTGTGTGTGGTGACACTGTGTGTGTGGGGGTGACACTCTGTGTGGGTGTGGGTGACACTGTGTGTGTGGGGGTGCCACTCTGTGTGGGTGACCCTGTGTGTGTGTGTCTCTCTGTGTCCAAGTATCCCCAGGTCAAACATGCGCCCCAGGTAAGTTTGTGTCTGTGTCACTCTGTGTGTGTGATGCTCTGTGTGTGTGTGTGTGTGACACTGTGTGTGTGTGGGTGACACTCTGTGTGGGTGACCCTGTGTGTGTGTGTCTCTCTCTGTCCAAGTATCCCCAGGTCAAACATGCGCCCCAGGTAAGTTTGTGTCTGTGTCACTCTGTGTGTGTGTGTGTATGCTCTGTGTGTGTGTGTGTGACACTGTGTGTGTGTGTCATTGTGTGTGTGACACTGTGTGTGTGTGTGACACACTGTGTGTGTGTGTGTGTCACGGTGTGTGTGTATGTGTGACACTGTGTGTGTGTGTGTGTGACACTCTGTGTGTGTGTGTGTGTGTGTGTGTGTGTGTGACACACTGTGTGTGTGTGTGTGTGTGTGTGTGACACTCTGTGTGTGTGTGTGTGACACACTGTGTGTGTGTGTGTGACACACTGTGTGTGTGTGTGTGTGTGTGTGACACTGTGTGTGTGTGTGTGACACTGTGTGTGTGTCATGTGTGTGTGTACACACTCTGTGTGTGTGTGTGTGTGTGTGACACACTGTGTGTGTGTGTGTGTGAACACACTGTGTGTGTGTGTATGTGTGTGTGTGTGTGTGTGTGTGACACTGTGTGTGTGTGTGTGACACTGTGTGTGTGTCATGTGTGTGTGTGTATGTGTGACACTCTGTGTGTGTGAACACACTGTGTGTGTGTGTGTGTGTGACACACTGTGTGTGTGTGTGTGTGTGACACACTGTGTGTGTGTGTGTGTGTGTGTGTGTGTGTGTGTGTGTGTGTGACACTCTGTGTGTGTCTGTCTGTCCAAGTATCTCCAGTTCAATTATGTCCCTCAGGTCAAGTCAAGTCAAGGTCAGGTCAAGTCAAGTCAAAATGATCTTTATTGAGGATAAAGGAGTAAGCTTGACAGCTTTTTTTCATCCTGTCCTCAAAATGAAAAGTAATACAAAAGCTATTCGAAAAACATCTCAACATGGAAAACAAAAACATTATTGTGTTGTTAATACTGTTGTCATTATTGTATTGTCAATACTGTTGTCATTATTGTGTTATTATGTTGTTAATACTCTTGTTATTAGTGTGCTATTGTGTTGTTAATACTGTTGTCATTATTGTGTTGTTAATACTGTTGTCATTATTGTGTTGTTAATACTGTTGTCATTATTGTGTTGTTAATACTGTTGTCATTATTGTGTTGTTAATACTGTTGTCATTATTGTGTTGTTAATACTGTTGTCATTATTGTGTTGTTAATACTGTTGTCATTATTGTGTTGTTAATACTGTTGTCATTATTGTGTTGTTAATACTGTTGTTATTATTGTGTTGTTAATACTGTTGTCATTATTGTGTTGTTAATACTGTTGTCATTATTGTGTTGTCTGCAGCAATGTCAGTGGTGTACTAAATGTCCTACTGGTCGATGCATTCACCTGGAGGCCACAGGCCCCACATGATCAGTCCTGTTAATACTGTTGTCATTATTGTGTTGTTAATACTGTTGTCATTATTGTGTTGTTAATACTGTTGTCATTATTGTGTTGTTAATACTGTTGTCATTATTGTGTTGTCTGCAGCAATGTCAGTGGTGTACTAAATGTCCTACTGGTCGATGCATTCACCTGGAGGCCACAGGCCCCACATGATCAGTGTGTTGTTAATACTGTTGTCATTATTGTGTTGTTAATACTGTTGTCATTATTGTGTTGTTAATACTGTTGTCATTATTGTGTTGTTAATACTGTTGTCATTATTGTGTTGTTAATACTGTTGTCATTATTGTGTTGTTAAGCAATGTCAGTGGTGTACTAAATGTCCTACTGTCGATGCATTATGGAGGCCACAGGCCCCACATGTGTTGTTAATACTGTTGTCATTATTGTGTTGTTAATACTGTTGTCATTATTGTGTTGTTAATACTGTTGTCATTATTGTGTTGTTAATACGGTTGTCATTATTGTGTTGTTAATACTGTTGTACTGTTGTTATTGTGTTGTTAATACTGTTGTCATTATTGTGTTGTTAATACTGTTGTCATTATTGTGTTGTTAATACTGTTGTCATTATTGTGTTGTTAATGTTGTCATTATTGGTTGTTAATACTGTTGTCATTATTGTGTTGTTAATACTGTTGTCATTATTGTGTTGTCATTATTAATACTGTTGTCATTATTGTGTTGTTAATACTGTTGTCATTATTGTGTTGTTAATACTGTTGTCATTATTGTGTTGTCTAATACTGTTGTTATTATTGTGTTGTTAATGTCAGTGGTGTACTAAATGTCCTACTGGTCGATGCATTCACCTGGAGGCCACAGGCCCCACATGATCAGTCCTGTTAATACTGTTGTCATTATTGTGTTGTTAATGGTGTTGTCATTATTGTGTTGTTGTCTACAGCAATGTCAGTGGTGTACTAACTGTCCTACTGGTCGATGCATTCACCTGGAGGCCACATGCCCCAAGGATCAGTCGTGCAAACTGGACCAACACAAGATCACCCTGGTGGACAAATGCTTCGAGTATCTGTGTCCCGCCTCTGACTGTGAGATGTGCTCACACCTGGCCAAGTGTTTGTGGACACGACACTTCAAGCGATCCAGTGAGTACTGTAGTATAAGTGACAAGTGCTGTACAGTATCTGTGTCCCGCCTCTGACTGTGAGATGTGCTCACACCTGGCCAAGTGTTTGTGGACACGACACTTCAAGCGATCCAGTGAGTACTGTAGTATAAGTGACAAGTGCTGTACAGTATCTGTGTCCCGCCTCTGACTGTGAGATGTGCTCACACCTGGCCAAGTGTTTGTGGACACGACACTTCAAGCGATCCAGTGAGTACTGTAGTATAAGTGACAAGTGCTGTACAGTATCTGTGTCCCGCCTCTGACTGTGAGATGTGCTCACACCTGGCCAAGTGTTTGTGGACACGACACTTCAAGCGATCCAGTGAGTACTGTAGTATAAGTGACAAGTGCTGTACAGTATCTGTGTCCCGCCTCTGACTGTGAGATGTGCTCACACCTGGCCAAGTGTTTGTGGACATGACACTTCAAGAGATCCAGTGAGTACTGTAGTATAAGTAACAAGTGCTGAAGTATAAGTGACAAGTGCTGTAGTATAAGTGACATGTGTTGTATAGTATAGATCCAGTGAGCACTGTAGTATAAGTGACAAGTGTTGTAGTCTAAGTGACATGTGTTGTATAATATAGATCCAGTGAGCACTGTAGTATAAGTGACAAGTGCTGTAGTATAAGTGACATGTGTTGTATAATATAGATCCAGTGAGCACTGTAGTATAAGTGACAAGTGCTGTAGTATAAGTGACATGTGTTGTATAATATAGATCCAGTGAGCACTGTAGTATAAGTGACAAGTGCTGTAGTATAAGTGACATGTGTTGTATAATATAGATCCAGTGAGCACTGTAGTACAAGTGATCCATTGAGTACTGTAGTTGATCAGGTTCATGCAGAGGAAGGGGGGAGGAAGACAGTTGATGAGGTTCATGCAGAGGAAGGGGGAGGACAGACAGTTGATGAGGTTCATGCAGAGTAAGGGGGGAGGACAGACAGTTGATGAGGTTCATGCAGAGGAAGGGGGAGGGACAGACAGTTGATGAGGTTCATGCAGAGGAAGGGGGGAGGACAGACAGTTGATGAGGTTCATGCAGAGGAAGGGGGGAGGACAGACAGTTGATGAGGTTCATGCAGAGGAAGGGGGGAGGACAGACAGTTGATGAGGTTCATGCAGAGGAAGGGGGGAGGGACAGACAGTTGATGAGGTTCATGCAGAGGAAGGGGGGAGGACAGACAGTTGATGAGGTTCATGCAGAGGAAGGGGGGAGGACAGACAGTTGATGAGGTTCATGCAGAGGAAGGGGGGAGGACAGACAGTTGATGAGGTTCATGCAGAGGAAGGGGGGAGGACAGACAGTTGATGAGGTTCATGCAGAGGAAGGGGGGAGGAAGGGGGTTGATGAGGTTCATGCAGAGGAAGGGGGGAGAGGACAGACAGTTGATGAGGTTCATGCAGAGGAAGGGGGGAGGACAGACAGTTGATGAGGTTCATGCAGAGGAAGGGGGAAGGACAGACAGTTGATGAGGTTCATGCAGAGGAAGGGGGGAGGACAGACAGTTGATGAGGTTCATGCAGAGGAAGGGGGTGGGAGGACAGGGGGTGGGAGGAAGGGGGTGGGAGAAAGGGGGGTTGGGAGGAAGGATGAGGTTCATGGAGGAAGGGGGAAGGACAGACAGTTGAAGAGGTTCATGCAGAGGAAGGGGGGAGGAGGACAGATGAGGTTCATGTTGATGAGGTTCATGCAGAGGAAGGGGGGTGGGACAGACAGTTGATCAGGTTCATGCAGGGGGGGGGAGGAAGACAGTTGATGAGGTTCATGCAGAGGAAGGGGGTGGGAAGACAGTTGATGAGGTTCATGCAGAGGAAGGGGGGAGGGACAGACAGTTGATGAGGTTCATGCAGAGGAAGGGGGGAGGACAGACAGTTGATGAGGTTCATGCAGAGGAAGGGGGGAGGAAGACAGTTGATGAGGTTCATGCAGAGGAAGGGGGGAGGACAGACAGTTGATGAGGTTCATGCAGAGGAAGGGGGAGGGACAGACAGTTGATGAGGTTCATGCAGAGGAAGGGGGGAGGACAGACAGTTGATGAGGTTCATGCAGAGGAAGGGGGGAGGACAGACAGTTGATGAGGTTCATGCAGAGGAAGGGGGGAGGACAGACAGTTGATGAGGTTCATGCAGAGGAAGGGGGGAGGACAGACAGTTGATGAGGTTCATGCAGAGGAAGGGGGGAGGGACAGACAGTTGATGAGGTTCATGCAGAGTAAGGGGGGAGGACAGACAGTTGATGAGGTTCATGCAGAGGAAGGGGGGAGGACAGACAGTTGATGAGGTTCATGCAGAGGAAGGGGGGAGGACAGACAGTTGATGAGGTTCATGCAGAGGAAGGGGGGAGGACAGACAGTTGATGAGGTTCATGCAGAGGAAGGGGGGAGGAAGACAGTTGATGAGGTTCATGCAGAGGAAGGGGGGGAGGACAGACAGTTGATGAGGTTCATGCAGAGGAAGGGGGGAGGACAGACAGTTGATGAGGTTCATGCAGAGGAAGGGGGGAGGACAGACAGTTGATGAGGTTCATGCAGAGGAAGGGGGGGGAGGGACAGACAGTTGATGAGGTTCATGCAGAGGAAGTGGGGAGGACAGACAGTTGATGAGGTTCATGCAGAGGAAGGGGGGAGGACAGACAGTTGATGAGGTTCATGCAGAGGAAGGGGGGAGGACAGACAGTTGATAGAGGTTCATGCAGAGGAGGGGGGGAGGACAGACAGTGATGAGGTTCAGACAGACGGAAAGGGAGGAGGACAGACAGTTGCAGGGGTTCATGCAGAGGATAGGGGGGAGGCCAGACAGTGGATTAGGGTTCATGCAAGAGGAAGGGGGAGGACAGGACAGTTGATGAGGTTCATGCAGGAGGAAGGGGGGTGAGGGAAAGACAGTTTGTCAGGTTCATGCAGAGGAAGGGGGGAGGGACAGACAGTTGATGAGGTTCATGCAGAGAGAAGGGGGGGGAGGAACAGACAGTTGATTCAGGTTCATGCAGAGGAAGGGGCGTGGGAGGAAGGGGGGAGGGCAGACAGTTATGAGGTTCATGCAGAGGAAAGGGGAGGAGGACAGACAGTTGATGAGTTCATGCAGAGGAAGGGGGGGGGGGGACGACAGGTTGATCAGGTTCATGCAGAGAAAGGTGGGGAGGACTAGACAGTTGTTCATGGAGAGGAAGCAGGGAGGACAGACAGTTGATGAGGTTCATGCAGAGGACAGGGAAGGAAGTGGGGGGGGGGGGAGGGGGGAGGGAGAACACCAGACATTGTAAATAATAAAACTAAATGAGATGAAAATAATTCAGTGAAATATTATCTGAAATATTAAGTTGAATATGTTAATTCCAGGTGAGAATAGGCCGATACTAAAACAAGGATCCGCGTTGTACCAAACTGGAACATGTGTCACACGCAAACCTGGCATCCCATGACATCCACGGCCTTTGTGGGGTACCCCCCCTTTGATATCATAGTAATATGATATGTAGTAAACGAAATACGACGTGTGCTTATTCCAGGTGAGCTGGGCAGATCTACAACAACGATCGGTATACAACTGGAAAACTGTGTCACAACGCACTGCGTCCCTATCGACAGCACTGCCTTGTGGGGTACCCCCCCTTGAGATATATAATAATATGTAGTAACTAAATACGACATTGAGCATTATTCCGGTGAGATAGGCCGCACTACAACAAGGATCCGGTGTACAAACTGGAACTGTGTCCACACGCACCCTGCAGTCCATGACAGCCACATGCCTTTGGGGGTACCCACCGGGGGACTGTCCTCTCCGCTGCTACAACACTCCGACATGCCAGGCATGTCTGCTGTCCAGGGAGTTGGAGGGGTGCAGTCAGATGTGTGTGTGGATGAACGACTTGAAGAGGTGAGATAATGACATGCTAATGATATGCTCATATATGCCAGGCCTGTCTGCTGTCCAATGGAGTGCGGAGAGGGTTAGCAGTACTGTGTATGTGGAGTGAACGCTGAAAGAGGTGAGATAATGAACATGCTATGATATGCCAGGCCTGTCAAATGGAGTGGAAGGGCTGGCATATCATTAGCATGTCCATTATCTCACTCTTTCAGTCGTTCACTTTCTACACACACATCTGACTACCCCTCTCACTCCATTGGACAGCAGACAGGCCTGGCATCTCATTACATATCATTAGCATGTCATTATCTCACCTCTTTTCAGTCGGTTCACTCCACACACACATCTGACACACGCATCCGACGCCTTTCGGCGCCCGTAAATCTCCGGTATTTTGGACCGATTGCTTCAAAATTGGCAGATATATGAACCGGGGACGGTGACTATCAATGTGGCCAAACCGAAGCGAATCCGTTACTTAGGCGCATACAGCAGCATGAGCAAAACGTGCCTTATAACTCCGCCGGTTTGTCAACCGATTTTTCTGCAAATTTGGCTGTCAGGCTTGCTGTCACCCGGGCAAAGTGTCTCGGCAGCAGATATATTCTTTGAAGAAAATCGGAGAGCGCTGTCACTCTCAGAGCATCGCCAACGGAAACCTGGCTTTATAACTCTTCGTTTCTTACGAAATCGCTTCAGTTCTTGCTGTACTCCAGCGTTAGCTCAGTACTTGGCGTACCGTTGCGCTCAGGCGTTACCGTTACTAGGGGAGAGATCATCACTCTCGGAGCAGCGGGGCAAACGCGAAACGGGCTTATAACTCCACCGTTTCTTTACCAAATCGCTTCAAATTTGCTGTACTCAGCGTCTCCAGTACTTCTGGCATTACTTTTACTAGCGTTACCGTTACTCGCGTCTACTAGTACTTGGCGTTTGCGCTAGTAATAAATAAAAAGAAGATAGTTTAGTTAATTGCTTTTATTGATTTAGTTTTAATCCAAATGCAACTTACAACTACTCTGATGTGTGAATAACAGTACCCCCGTGGGAATACCGGGGGGGGGGGGGGGTCTTTTGTGTAAATTTTCCCCCACTTCTGGAAGTTCTGTGCTTGTAATTTCATCTGATCTATTCACTCTCTTTGACTCTGCCTTTTCCTTTCACTTCACTGTCATCTAATCTAGCTGCCTTTCTTGCCTAACCGTCCATTTTCTCCTGCTTAAAAAAAAAAAAAAAAAAATTCAAAAAGATTTCTCCACCGGAGTCGGACTTGCTGGTTTAACCTTAGTTAGAAGCATAGACGGCAGCATGATTGCATCTGCGCTCATATTGCATGCCAACTAAGCTGAGCATGAGAAGAAGAAAAAAAAAAAGAAAGGAATGAAGTGCGGGGTTGCACTTTCTTTTGGGGGACTGCATGATCTGCTTTTAGACTGGTTTCTGCAATTACAACTTTCTGTTGGGGACAATGCCTGAATCTCTTTTACTGGTTTCTGGCATACAACTTTCTGCTTGGGGTACAATCCGTGTTTGTCTCTTTTAACTGGTTTTCTGGCAATACAACTTTCTGTTTGGGACATGCATGATCTCTTTTACTGGTTTCTGCAATACAATTTCTGTTGGGGACAATCCATGTTTGTTCTCTTTAACTGGCTTATGGCAATCAAATTTCTGTTTGGGGACAATGCATGATCTCTTTTACTGGTTTCTGGCAATACAACTTTCCTGTTGGGGGCAATCCATGTTGTTCTCTTTTAACTGGTTCTGAGCAATACAACTTTCTGTTGCGGGACAATGCATGATCTCTTTAACTGGTTATGGCAAATACAACTTTCTGTTGGGGACAATGCATGTTGTTCTCTTTAAACGGGTTTATGCAATACAACTTTCTGTTGGGGGACATCCATGATCTCTCTTTTATCTGGTTTATGGTATTAAGCTTTCTGTTGGGGGACAATGCATGATGGTTCTCTTTTTAATTGGTTTCTGGTTCGTCGATGGTTGCCATTGTATGCCCCCCCCTCTCTCTCTCTACTGTTTGTTCGGCGGAATACCGTTCTTCCTGCTAGGGGACGATGCGATTCATTCTAGTGCTCAGTGTTCTGTATTTAATTGGCTTATTTCTGTGATACTATTTCTTTACGTCATTTTTTTATTGCCCTGGGGCCTGCCCGTTTGAAAGATAAATCCAAATATTTGCAGTTTTAATAGAAGCGGTTTTTTTTTTTATGCTGATAATATCTTTACTGTATCCACAAGTTGGGGCCATGACCTCCTGCCCATCTCCCCCTACGTTGTTCGTTCGGGGAATGCGTCTTCTCCTGTTAGGGGACCAATGCGTCAGCCATGCCCGGTGCCGGCCGCATGAAGGCCAGTGTGACCACTCATCTCCACCCCTGCTTGGATGGTGCGCCTCACGTGGGCAATAACGGCCAGGGAGTGGTGCAGAGGGGGGGCCACCGGCCTCACAGTGGGCAGACTGTTCTGAAGCAAGCGCATTTACAGTGGTACATTGTGTGGTATGGACTGGTATCTGGACTGTATACTACCAGTGTATGGTAGTGGACTGTATACTGACTGTATACTACAGTGTATGGTATGGTAATTGAACTGTATACTGACAGTGTATGGTATGGTATGGACTGTATACTACAGTGTATGGTAGGTATGGACTGTATACTACAGTGTATGGTATGGTATGGACTGTATACTAACAGTGTACCGGTAATGGTAGGCGACCTGTCTGCTACAGTGTTTGTATGGTATGGACTGTTGCTACAGTGTAATTGTATGGTATGGACTGTTTGCTACATTATGGTATGGACTGCTATGCTACAGTGTATTGTATGGGATGGACTGTATGCCTACAGCTGTATGGTATGGACCTGTACTGACTGTTAACTACGTGTATGGTTATGGATGGACGTATAGCTACAAGTGTATTGTATGGTATGGCCTGTATGCTACAGTGGTATGAGGGTACGGACTGTATACTGGACTGTATACTACAGTGTATGGTATGGTATGGACTGTATGCTACAGTGCTTTGTATGGTATGGACTGTTTGCTACAGTGTATGGTATGGACTGTTTGCTACAGCTGTATGGGATATGGTATGGACTGTATACTACAGTGTATTGTATGGGTATGGACTGTTTGCTACGTGTATGGTAGGACTGTTATACTACGTTATTGTATGGTATGGACTGTTGCTACATGTATCGGTATGGACTGTATACTACAGTGGATTGTATGGTATGGCTGTATGCTACAGTGTATGGTATGGACTGTATACTACAGTGTATTGTATGGACTGTATACTACAGTGTATGGTATGGATGTATACTTGACTGTCATACTACATTGTAGGTATTCGTATGGACTGTAATACTACAGTGTATTGTATGGTATGACTGTTTGCTACAGTGTATGGTATGGACTGTAACTACATGTATTGTTATGGTATGGACTGTAGGCTACAGTGTATGTATGGACGGTATACTACAGTGTATTGTATGGTCTGACTGTATACTCCAGTGTTATTGTATGGGTATGGAGCTATACTACAGTGTATTTATGGTATGACTGTATACTACAGTTGTATTTGTATTTATTGACTGTATACTACAGTGTATGTATGTATGGACTATACTACAGTGTATTGTGTATGGTATGGCTATACTACAGGTGGTATGTTTATGGTATGGACTGATACTACAAGTGTATTGGGTATGGTATGGACTGTATGCTACAGTGTATTGTATGGTATGGACTGATATACTACAGTGGTATTGTATGGTATGGACTGTATACTACAGTGTATGGTATGGACTGTATACTACAGTGTATTGTATGGCTGTATACTACAGTGTATGGTATGGACTGTATACTACAGTGTATTGTTATGGATGTATGCTACGTGTATGGTATGGACTGTATACTACGTGTCTTGTATGTACTGTATACTACAGTGTAATCGTATGGTTATTGGGAACCTATCTACAGTGTATGGTTATGGACTGTAATACTACAGTGTATTGTATGGTATGGACTCGCTATACTACAGTGTATTGTATGGTATGGACTCTAGGCTACAGTGTATTGATGTATGGGACTGTATATTACAGTGTATGTATTTACTGTAACTACAGTGGTATGGTAGGTATGGGACTGTATCCTACAGTGTATTGTATGGTATGGACTGTCTGCTACAGTTTATGGTATGGACTGTATACTCACAGCGTATGGTTTGGTATGGACTGTATACTACAGTGTATAGTACATGGTATGGACTGTATACTAACAGTGTTACTTGGTATGGTAATGGACCTGATATTACATGTGTATTGTTGGTAGGACTGTTATACTACATGTATGGTATGACTGTATACTACATGTTATTGTATGGGGAATGGACTACACTACAGTGTATTGTATGGTATGGACCCTGTATACTAACAGTGTATTGTAATGGTATGGACTGTATACTACAGTGTATTGTATGTATGGACTGTAGTACTACAGTGTATTGTATGGTTATGGACTGTATTACTAAGTGTATTGTATGGTAGGACTGTATGCTACGTCGATTTGTATGGGATGGACTGTATACTACAGTGTAATGGTATGGACTGTATACTACAGTGTATTGTTTATGTAACATGACTGTAATACTACATTGTCATTGCGTATGGTATGGACTGTAATACTAACAGTGTATTGTATGGACTGTATACTACAGTGTATCGTGTATGGTATGGACTATACTACAGTGTATGGTATAGTTGGCTGTAAATACAGTGGTATGGTATGGATTGTATGCTACAGTGTATTGTATGGAAGTGGACTGTATGCTACAGTGTAGGTATGGTATGGACTGTATACTAAGTGTATTTATGGTAATGGACTGTAATGCTACGTGTATGTATTGGACTGTAAGATACGTATTGGTATCTGACCGTATGCTACAGTGTTATTGTATGGTATGGACTGTATATTACAGTGTATTGTAATGGAACTGTATAGTCAGTGTAATGGTATGGTATGGACTGTAATACTACAGTGTGTATGGTAAATAGGGGGGAGTCCCTGTAATACACAGTGTATTGTATGGTATGGACTGTATATACAGTGTGTGGTATGGACTGTATACTACGTGTCATGGTATCGGTAATGGACTGTATACTACAGTGTATGGTATGGTAGGACTGTATACTCAGTTATGTATGGTATGGACTGTAATATTTATCAGTGTATGGTTGGGACTGTAATATACAGTTATTGTATGTATAGACTGTTATATTACAGTGTTGTATGGCTGGGTATACTACAGTGTATTGTATGGTATGGAATGTATATTACAGTGTATTTGTATGGTATGGACTGTAATATTAAGTGTATTGTATGGTAATGGACTGTATACTACAGTGTATGTATGGACTGTATATTACAGTGTATTGTATGGTATGGACTGTATATGAGGCAAGGTCAAAGGTGCATGCCCACCCCTACCTCACAAGAATTGTCCATAACTTAAATTTCAGATGCTATTGATCTCAGTGATTGTCCTGTCTGGTTGTAGAAACATTCAAATTGTTTTATTGAAACAGTAAAGCTATTGAAGAACACCAAATTCGAAAAAACTATTAGCGAAAAACCGGCACTATATGCCGAAAATCGGCATGCATTTTGACTGTGGTGAACAGCTCCCACTTGGAGGGCTTGTGGTTCCAATAGATGCAGATACAAACCCATTTTCCAGTTGTATTATGTTCTTCTGTACTCTGCCACTATAATAATGTTCAAAATAAAATGTGTCAGTGTATCTTTACGGTTAATATAAACCTCAAGTCGTAACGCTTACTTGCTACGATTGTCGTCACATTGAGAGCTAGCAGATACTGGTTCCCTTGACTAACAAAATATGGAACGATTCTAAACTAAGGTTATAGCTCCATGGGAATTGCTCTTTTTAGCACCTATTAGTACAAATAAAAAACCAATTTGCGGTATAGTTAGCAAAATTACCTCATTTATGGATTCGTTCATCACGACGTCACACACGTACACACTTTATGAGCTTTCACTGTATCTTACAATTAAGAAAAAAAAAAAAACATTAATTCAACAAGAACGGAACCCACAGTTTCTGTAAACTTCGAATCAGTGTGCAATGCTCAATAGCTTTTCACTCTTTTCAACATCGAAGATGTGCGAAGAGAATGCTCATACATTTTTGTTGTCACGGCGGAATTTATGTCCAAGAACATATCTTGTAAGCAAGTAACACACAAACCATAGTTCATTTTTATATCAATTCGATTGAAGCAATAATTTGGAGGCAAATATGACAGCTCTGGCACAAAGCTTCTTTTATTTTGATCTACTCTTCTGCTAGTGGGTGCCAAAAGCATTTGTAGGGTAAGAGACCCCCTGTGACGGGAGATCTGTGTTGTTCCACATGTCACAAGTAGCGCATGAGTTCACGATTTTAGTTGAAATTAGCCATTACAAGTTTACTTCACACACTTTGGCTGTTTTCAGTAATACTGAGCAATCATTTCTGAAAAATACTTTCTTTTACTGTGTGGTTTTATGAAGACTTAATGACTTCAATCACATGTACTTGCTACTGTGACAACACTTCAATTTGTCGTCACATGGATTTGTGTAGCAAGGTAACGAAATACAGTTCTACTCTCTATCATTTTCGCTTGAAACTTTTTTTATCATTACCTTACATTCACCAAAAAAAATGGGGAAAAGTGTTTTTCTTGAAGAAATAAACGTTTGTGTGCTGTTTC
>CM065705.1:47226248-47266891 GCA_017654935.2 Phymorhynchus buccinoides | reverse complement strand
CATACCATACCATACACTGTAGTATCAGTCCCATACCATCCACTGTAGTATACGTCCATACCATACACTGTAGTAGACAGTCCATACCTACCATACACTGTAGTATACAGTCCATAACATACCATACACTGTAGTATTACAGTTCCATACCATACACTGTGTATACAGTCCATACCATACCTTACACTGTAGTATACAGTTCCATCCACCATACCACTGGAATAACAAAAACAATATGTACCATAATGAGTAGCATACCATGGAGGTACAATGCCCATGTAGACTGTTGGACTGTATACTACATACACTGTAATATTACCGTCCATTACATACATACACTGTAGTAACAGTCCATACCATACCATACACGGTAATATACAAGTCCATACCATACCATACCACTGTAGTATAAGTCCCATACCCATACCATACACTGTAATATACAGTGCATACCATACCAATACACTGAAGTATACTAGTCCATACCATACAATACAACTGTTAATATTACAGTCCATACCATACCATTACACTGTAGTATACAGGTCGCATACCATACCATACCACTGTAATATACAGTCCATACCATACAATACACTGAAGTATACAGTCCCACTGTAGTATACAGTCCATACCATACCATACACTGTAGTATACAGTCCATACCAATACACTGTAGTATACAGTCCATACCATACACTAGCTAGCGGCACCAAAAATTTCTTTTTCAAATATATGATCTAATTTTAAGTATGTTTCATAGATCTGTTCATTATAAAGAAATAAAAAAATAAAAAAAGAATTAAGTCAATATCGCAATTAGTTCATGAGATATGGTACTTTAAAGTAGCATACTACCGCGACTTGGACAGAAACACTAAAAGTGGCCATTTTTGAGAACCTATAACAAACATTTAATACACACTAATAAAAACCATTTTTTGAGGATGCAGTCTCCACTATCACAAAAAGTTATGCCTCCAACAAAAAATGTTAGGGTCAACTTTTTTTGAAATTATGGACTTGGGAAGTTGGAAAAAATGCTGATGTTGAAAGTACGCAAAACAGACAATGTAGCAATTTTGGGGTATCAAAAAACAAAAAGTAATGCAACAACGGGCTTGAAACTTCCTAACTTTACATTTCAGTATGTATGGATTATGTCCAATTTTTTTCGAATGTTTTGATTGATATTTGTTAGAAATATTCAGAGTCAATTTTGTGAAAAATGCTAATTTAAAAAATATGGACATGTATAACATACATGTGTGTCTGTTCGCCCTATAACTCTTGAACCACTTGACAGAATTGCTTCATATTTTGTGTGGTGGTTTGTCATGGTACACAGATGGTCATATAGAAAAATAATTACCTTCTTGACCTTGCCCTTGAAGTTTGACCATGAAAACGTATAGTTTATATTTATATATTTCAAATCCGAGCTGAATCTCATAAACCAGAAGACAGAATGGCTTCAAATTTTAAGTGGTGGTGTATCACACTGCAGGAATGCTCCCATAGAAAAATGGTAGCCATAGTAATCTTGACCTTGAAGTTTGACCATGACAACATTTTTTTTCTTTTCAAAGCCATGTTTTTCACTTCAATGGACTTACAATGTTCAAACTTTCTATGAGGATGCATTGACTACAGGCAATTCTAGATCATTGGGTACTGATGAAGGTCAAGGTCAAGGACATAGACCTTGGATGTGTAAAATCTGTTTTTGGTCCTATCTTCCACATTTTTGCATTTACAGACTTCAAAATTGGCATATGGATAGGCTGATTCATGGTCATGTATGGCTACAAAGTACTGATTTTGTTAATTGACCTTGAGCCGTGATTTTTTTAAAACTTATCGTTTTTTAGCAGTGGCTATAGTTCAGAAACCATTGGGTTTACATCCACATAACCATTTATATTCATGATCCACATGACCTAAGGGATGTAGTGGGAGACATTTGAAGTCACTTGACCTTGGCCTTCACATTTGACCTTGAGGCTGTTATATGTTGTTGGGTCGTTCCCTGGCTTAAAGACTCCAGGGATCATCCCAACAGCCAAAGCAAGTTGAACAACTATGGTACAAAATGCATCAGCTAAGGGGTGGATAAGAACATTACGTGTGTAACCGTTTTTTGATTACCCTGCCACGTGGGCAGCCACACTCCGACTTCCTGAGGATTTTGGACTGATGATGTTATGCTAGGATGATGTTGTCATGGCTAAAGACAATCCTCGCATAACTATGCAGAACATAACAACATTTTGATGTACTAACCCTTGGTATTCTAGCTTATGTCAATTGATCTGACACAGCATTTGCCAAGGCGAGCTGTTATAACTTATAATAGTTATATATATGAAAAGGGGCTGTATTTCGAGAACCACTTGAAGGTATTAATTATATTTTGTTTGGAGGTGTATCACCAAGACAGGGTCTAAAATGTAAAAGGAGGTTGGGGGCATAACTGCCATGAAGTGAAGCAAGCAGGGCACGGTTGTTTGAGAGAATTTAAAAAGAAAGTATAAAATTCCAGCATGATGTTTTAATTTGTTGGAAGTAGTTCTTGCTCAAAATTCTGAGGAAAATCAACCATTCCTGTTCCAATGGATAACCATTGTAGAACATAGCTTGATGCAAAAGACTTAGACCCTCAAATTAGAAGGCACATGTATGCATTAACTCTTTGTGCTGCAGCCTTGGGGATTTGCTGGCCTTTGGGTTTCCTTGATCTTCTCCAATGTCAGCTGTTAACAACTGCTCTCAGCTAAGAAAGTTACTTTCAAAATGGAGTGCCCGTAAGGAAAAGCATCTTCCCTGTAAAGAATTTCCAGATCCAGATTCAAGAATAGCTGAACAAATTAACTCCCCTGTTATCAGGCAGTCACGTTCCCTACTGGCACTTGAAAATAACAAACCAAAATGACAATAAACAGCTCCAACAAGTACTCATCTGTTTTGTGTGCATATAATGTGTGTGTGTGTGTGTGAGCAAGCACGCATGCTGCATGGGTGCGTGCATGCATGCACCTGTGTGCAAATAATGTGTTACTTGTGTGACTGTGGTGTGGGCATACAAAACCATGCAGATATTTTATGTACTATGTGTATGTAATTCTTCATGTTTGTGTTCTATTTTTCTGCAGCAGAACATTGTTTTTGTGTGTTTTTTTCTACTCCAGTGCTTCTAACAATGTTAACAGATGAATGTATAAGCAACTCAGCTTAGATAAGATTGGCAGTGATTTCTCTGAAAAATAATACAGTTCATTTCATGGAATGCGCTAACATTTTTATTAAGTGGTATGAATGAGTGTCAGTGTTTGAGTGTTTGTGTGTGTGTGTGTGTGTGTGTACTTGTTTGATGCGTTCATTTTTTTATGCAAACGTAGCTTTAATCATAAAAAGAATTGACTAAGTATTTGCAGTGATGTACTGAGGATTGAAAAGTGATAGTCGAACAAATTGTCCTGGGACAAGATAAATCAATAGGACTATGTCATGGCTCTTGCAAAAATCAATAAGACAAAGTGTGCAAAAATGTTAATCAGAAGTGTGTCCTGACAGGGGATAACACAATAATACATTTTTAGTTTTAATAGGTCAATGTCCTATGACCGGGTCCTTGGGACATCACTGTAATAATTTGTTTTTTAAAACCTCATTTGATGGCGCCATAATTGCATCTAGTAGGCCTACATAGCTACATAATATAACATATTTCAACATTTATCAGGGAATGGATGACGAACAATATTTTCATGAGACTCAGTTCATCTCCTGACGATTAAAACACAAGAATAAACAGATATATATATGCACAGGGCATTAAATCAGCAAGGGTATGATCATCAAAGACTGACACAGAGGCCTACACAAAAACATAAGGCAGTGGCTATGTTGCCGGTCACTGTAATTTAGCCTACAGGCTATTTTTCCGGTTACAGTAATTTAGCCTGTATCCACAGTGTAGGTAGGCTAAAGTACTTTTCTTTAACAATACTCAATGCAAATGCGCCTTTGAGAAGGAACTATGAGGTACTCATTTTCTTTCATTCCTGGCACTGAGATACAGCAACGTGACACATGGAGAGAGATAGAGGTATGAGCAGTGAAAGACAGTGAAAGAGAGACAACGAGAAAGACCATGACAGAGACAGTGAGACTAGAGAGACAGGGACATTAAAGAGATAATCATACACTCACAGTCACACACACACTTGTGCTCATTAATAGTTACCCCCCCCCCCCCACACACACTCACACATTACACATGGGGAGTGTGCATGCATGCACTTGTCACACAAGCAGACCACAACCATCGATACCATAACCATAACACACGAATAATAATTACACCAATCTCCTGGACCTTATTGGGCCTGGGACCTAAAGGAATCCTCAAAATTACATTTGGGACACAAAAGGATAAACCAGGAGTGAGATATATTGGGCCTGGGACATAGCGGGCTTATCCCGAATGATGACTCACAGACATAGTCACAATCGCATCGTAGTGGGGTCAAATCGTATGCAGTGATTGAGTGTGGCTAGGCCTTGAGTTCGCCCCCCCCCCCCCCCCCCCCCCACATTATTAATTTTGATTTTTTTTTAAAAACAAAAAAACCTTAGCCTCGTTGGGGTTTCAGTTTGGGGTAACATACCCGAGCATTCAAGAGGTCATAGGCCTACATGTGTGTGTCTAGCACATACACACAGAAGAACAGACAGAAAGAGTGAGAGAGACAGGCAGAGAGGGATCTGTATCTGTAACCACTTCTGACATTTGAAACCAATGGGATAGAGAGAAACAGAGATTGAGTGAGAGAGAACGAACAAACACAATTTTATTTATACAGGGTAATGAGATAAGTATACATGGTTTTTTACACCCTGTGGCAAATGAAAATATTAAAAAAAACAATAACAAAACATGCAATGAAACTATTGAAAGTAAAAATAAACCACCAATAAAATGTGAAAAGTGAAAACGTTGACGGAGAGAGAGAGTGAAGGGGATGGGGGTGGGGGTGGTGGGGCGGGTGTGTGGGGGGGGGGGGAGAGAGAAACAAGAGACATAAATTAAGACAGAGAGTGAAAGAATGAGAGAGAGTGAGAGAGACAGACAAATGCAGAAAGATAAAGAGGTAGAATAAGACACTGACATAGACAGCCGGAGAGAGAGAGAGAGTCAGAGTGGAAAAAAGAACATAAGCTAAATAGTGACAGGCAGTTTAGCCTTAAGCTAAATTACCATGACCGGCAACGTAGCCTATTTGAAAACATAATCATGTAAACTGCAGAAATGAACGTTGGTGCGCGCAAACATACAAACATACACAATGCCATCTTTCACTTTCAGGCAACATACAGTCTCACCCATACAGTCTCTCAAATTTACACACAATGCCCCTCCCCCCACCCTCACTTACCCACCATGCTATGCATCAGGCAGGCAACACACAGTCTCACCCATAGTCACCTCACACACACACTCACACAAGGACTCGCACGCATACACACTTTTATGTCTGGGACACACACTAAGTAACTTGTCTTGCTAGTTAGCCTAGCCTAGATCAAAGTCTTTGGTTAGGCCTAGGCCTAGATCTACTTTCTGTTTGCTCTTTCTTTTCTCGTGTTTTTTTAAAATCTATTCTTAATTAACAATCTATCACTTATTGTAACAAAGATGATGTTAATTATGCATGTCTGCGCTTTAAAATCAAAGTTTACTTGACTTATTCTAGACTCTGATCAAGCTGAATCGTGAATGTTGGCACTGTGGCGGGCACTGCGTCTGCGCCATCGATGTTTGCATGGCGCTCGGCACTTCATGCCCGATTGAAACAGTGCCAGCATTTTTCATTCAAGATGTTTGAGGAGTTGAAAAAAATTGGGATTCTTAAAGGCTTCTTGAATTTTACAATGGATACGCATAACTGACTTAAAATGCCCCCTAAGCCGAGAAAAAGACAGAAATCCGAGGCCTATCAAACTTCGTCTACCATTTCCGGTTAAATTTTATTGACAGTCTGAGCCGACAATGGGTGTTTGTGATTATTGCTGTTAAACTTTTTTGTACCATACACTGTAGTATACAGTCCATACCATACCATACACTGTAGTATACAGTCCATACCATACAATACACTGTAGTATACAGTCCATACCATACAATACACTGTAGTATACAGTCCATACCATACACTGTAGTATACAGTACCATACAATAAAAGTAGTATATGTCTGTAGTATACTGTACCATACAGTCCACACCATACAATACACTGTAGTATACAGTCCATACCATACAATACACTGTAGTATACAGTCCATACCATACAATACATACTGTAGTATACAGTCCATACCATACCATACACTGTAGTACCATACACTGTAGTATACAGTCCATACCATACAATACACTGTAGTATACAGTCCATACCATACAATACACTGTAGTAGTATACAGTCCATACCATACAATACACTGTAGTATACAGTCCATACCATACAATACACTGTAGTATACAGTCCATACCATACAATACACTGTAGTATACAGTCCATACCATACAATACACTGTAGTATACAGTCCATACCATACAATACACTGTAGTATACAGTCCATACCATACCATACACTGTAGTATACAGTCCATACCATACAATGTAGTATACAGTCCATACTGTAGTATACAGTCCATACCATACAATACACTGTAGTATACAGTCCATACCATACAATACACTGTAGTATACAGTCCATACCATACAATACACTGTAGTATACATACCATACCATACACTGTAGTATACAGTCCATACCATACATACACTGTAGTATACAGTCCATACCATACAATACACTGTAGTATACAGTCCATACCATACAATACACTGTAGTATACAGTCCATACCATACAATACACTGTAGTATACAGTCCATACCATACCATACACTGTAGTATACAGTCCATACCATACAATACACTGTAGTATACAGTCCATACCATACCATACACTGTAGTATACAGTCCATACCATACCATACACTGTAGTATACAGTCCATACCATACACTGTAGTATACAGTCCATACCATACAATACACTGTAGTATACAGTCCATACCATACAATACACTGTAGTATACAGTCCATACCATACAATACACTGTAGTATACAGTCCATACCATACAATACACTGTAGTATACAGTCCATACCATACAATACACTGTAGTATACAGTCCATACCATACAATACACTGTAGTATACAGTCCATACCATACCATACACTGTAGTATACAGTCCATACCATACAATACACTGTAGTATACAGTCCATACCATACAATACACTGTAGTATACAGTCCATACCATACAATACACTGTAGTATACAGTCCATACCATACAATACACTGTAGTATACAGTCCATACCATACAATACACTGTAGTATACAGTCCATACCATACAATACACTGTAGTATACAGTCCATACCATACAATACACTGTAGTATACAGTCCATACCATACAATACACTGTAGTATACAGTCCATACCATACAATACACTGTAGTATACAGTCCATACCATACAATACACTGTAGTATACAGTCCATACCATACAATACACTGTAGTATACAGTCCATACCATACAATACACTGTAGTATACAGTCCATACCATACAATACACTGTAGTATACAGTCCATACCATACAATACACTGTAGTATACAGTCCATACCATACAATACACTGTAGTATACATACCATACACACTGTAGTATACAGTCCATACCATACAATACACTGTAGTATACAGTCCATACCATACAATACACTGTAGTATACAGTCCATACCATACAATACACTGTAGTATACAGTCCATACCATACAATACACTGTAGTATACAGTCCATACCATACAATACACTGTAGTATACAGTCCATACCATACAATACACTGTAGTATACAGTCCATACCATACCATACACTGTAGTATACAGTCCATACCATACAATACACTGTAGTATACAGTCCATACCATACAATACACTGTAGTATACAGTCCATACCATACAATACACTGTAGTATACAGTCCATACCATACACACTGTAGTATACAGTCCATACCATACCATACACTGTAGTATACAGTCCATACCATACCATACACTGTAGTATACAGTCCATACCATACAATACACTGTAGTATACAGTCCATACCATACAATACACTGTAGTATACAGTCCATACCATACACTGTAGTATACAGTCCATACCATACCATACACTGTAGTATACAGTCCATACCATACCATACACTGTAGTATACAGTCCATACCATACACTGTAGTATACAGTCCATACCATACCATACACTGTAGTATACAGTCCATACCATACACTGTAGTATACAGTCCATACCATACAATACACTGTAGTATACAGTCCATACCATACACTGTAGTATACAGTCCATACCATACCATACACTGTAGTATACAGTCCATACCATACAATACACTGTAGTATACAGTCCATACCATACAATACACTGTAGTATACAGTCCATACCATACAATACACTGTAGTATACAGTCCATACCATACCATACACTGTAGTATACAGTCCATACCATACAATACACTGTAGTATACAGTCCATACCATACAATACACTGTAGTATACAGTCCATACCATACAATACACTGTAGTATACAGTCCATACCATACAATACACTGTAGTATACAGTCCATACCAGTCCATACCATACCATACATTGTAGTGTAGTATACAGTCCATACCATACAATACACTGTAGTATACAGTCCATACCATACAATACACTGTAGTATACAGTCCATACCATACAATACACTGTAGTATACAGTCCATACCATACCATACACTGTAGTATACAGTCCATACCATACAATACACTGTAGTATACAGTCCATACCATACAATACACTGTAGTATACAGTCCATACCATACCATACACTGTAGTATACAGTCCATACCATACAATACACTGTAGTATACAGTCCATACCATACACACTGTAGTATACAGTCCATACCATACAATACACTGTAGTATACAGTCCATACCATACAATACACTGTAGTATACAGTCCATACCATACCATACACTGTAGTATACAGTCCATACCATACAATACACTGTAGTATACAGTCCATACCATACAATACACTGTAGTATACAGTCCATACCATACACACTGTAGTATACAGTCCATACCATACACTGTAGTATACAGTCCATACCATACAATACACTGTAGTATACAGTCCATACCATACCATACACTGTAGTATACAGTCCATACCATACAATACACTGTAGTATACAGTCCATACCATACAATACACTGTAGTATACAGTCCATACCATACAATACACTGTAGTATACAGTCCATACCATACAATACACTGTAGTATACAGTCCATACCATACAATACACTGTAGTATACAGTCCATACCATACAATACACTGTAGTATACAGTCCATACCATACAATACACTGTAGTATACAGTCCATACCATACCATACACTGTAGTATACAGTCCATACCATACAATACACTGTAGTATACAGTCCATACCATACAATACACTGTAGTATACAGTCCATACCATACAATACACTGTAGTATACAGTCCATACCATACAATACACTGTAGTATACAGTCCATACCATACCATACACTGTAGTATACAGTCCATACCATACACACTGTAGTATACAGTCCATACCATACAATACACTGTAGTATACAGTCCATACCATACAATACACTGTAGTATACAGTCCATACCATACAATACACTGTAGTATACAGTCCATACCATACAATACACTGTAGTATACAGTCCATACCATACAATACACTGTAGTATACAGTCCATACCATACAATACACTGTAGTATACAGTCCATACCATACAATACACTGTAGTATACAGTCCATACCATACAATACACTGTAGTATACAGTCCATACCATACAATACACTGTAGTATACAGTCCATACCATACAATACACTGTAGTATACAGTCCATACCATACAATACACTGTAGTATACAGTCCATACCATACAATACACTGTAGTATACAGTCCATACCATACACTGTAGTATACAGTCCATACCATACAATACACTGTAGTATACAGTCCATACCATACAATACACTGTAGTATACAGTCCATACCATACCATACACTGTAGTATACAGTCCATACCATACACTGTAGTATACAGTCCATACCATACACTGTAGTATACAGTCCATACCATACAATACACTGTAGTATACAGTCCATACCATACAATACACTGTAGTATACAGTCCATACCATACAATACACTGTAGTATACAGTCCATACCATACAATACACAGTCCATACCATACACTGTATACCATACCATACAATCCATACAGTCCATACCATACACTACACTGTAGTATACAGTCCATACCATACAATACACTGTAGTATACAGTCCATACCATACCATACACTGTAGTATACAGTCCATACCATACAATACACTGTAGTATACAGTCCATACCATACAATACACTGTAGTATACAGTCCATACCATACAATACACTGTAGTATACAGTCCATACCATACAATACACTGTAGTATACAGTCCATACCATACAATACACTGTAGTATACAGTCCATACCATACAATACACTGTAGTATACAGTCCATACCATACAATACACTGTAGTATACAGTCCATACCATACACTGTACAGTATACAGTCCATACCATACAATACACTGTAGTATACAGTCCATACCATACCATACACTGTAGTATACAGTCCATACAGTACACTGTAGTATACAGTCCATACCATACCATACACTGTAGTATACAGTCCATACCATACACTGTAGTATACAGGTAAAAAAACAAGGTGATGGGAAAAGTACCTGAGAGGGGGGGCAACCGACGTTTCATAAACACTTCGACTGGGAATGCAGGAAAAAGTATACAGTCCATACCATACCATACCATACACTGTAGTATACAGTCCATACCATACCATACACTGTAGTATACAGTCCATACCATACACTGTAATATACAGTCCATACCATACCATACACTGTAGTATACAGTCCATACCATACCATACACTGTAGTATACAGTCCATACCATACACACTGTAGTATACAGTCCATACCATACAATACACTGTAGTATACAGTCCATACCATACCATACACTGTAGTATACAGTCACATACATACCATACACTGTAGTATACAGTCCATACCATACCATACACTGTAGTATACAGTCCATACCATACAATACACTGTAGTATACAGTCCATACCATACACTGTAATATACAGTCCATACCATACCATACACTGTAGTATACAGTCCATACCATACCATACACTGTAGTATACAGTCCATACCATACACTGTAGTATACAGTCCATACCATACACTGTAGTATACAGTCCATACCATACACACTGTAGTATACAGTCCATACCATACAATACACTGTAGTATACAGTCCATACCATACAATACACTGTAGTATACAGTCCATACCATACCATACACTGTAGTATACAGTCCATACCATACAATACACTGTAGTATACAGTCCATACCATACCATACACTGTAGTATACAGTCCATACCATACAATACACTGTAGTATACAGTCCATACCATACACACTGTAGTATACAGTCCATACCATACCATACACTGTAGTATACAGTCCATACCATACAATACACTGTAGTATACAGTCCATACCATACAATACACTGTAGTATACAGTCCATACCATACAATACACTGTAGTATACAGTCCATACCATACAATACACTGTAGTATACAGTCCATACCATACACTGTAGTATACAGTCCATACCATACAATACACTGTAGTATACAGTCCATACCATACAATACACTGTAGTATACAGTCCATACCATACAATACACTGTAGTATACAGTCCATACCATACAATACACTGTAGTATACAGTCCATACCATACCATACACTGTAGTATACAGTCCATACCATACCATGTACTGTATATACAGTCCATACATACCATACACTGTAGTATACAGTCCATACCATACACTGTATACACTGTAGTATACAGTCCATACCATACAATACACTGTAGTATACAGTCCATACCATACAATACACTGTAGTATACAGTCCATACCATACAATACACTGTAGTATACAGTCCATACCATACAATACACTGTAGTATACAGTCCATACCATACAATACACTGTAGTATACAGTCCATACCATACAATACACTGTAGTATACAGTCCATACCATACAATACACTGTAGTATACAGTCCATACCATACAATACACTGTAGTATACAGTCCATACCATACACTGTAGTATACAGTCCATACCATACAATACACTGTAGTATACAGTCCATACCATACCATACACTGTAGTATACAGTCCATACCATACAATACACTGTAGTATACAGTCCATACCATACACTGTAGTATACAGTCCATACCATACAATACACTGTAGTATACAGTCCATACCATACAATACACTGTAGTATACAGTCCATACCATACAATACACTGTAGTATACAGTCCATACCATACAATACACTGTAGTATACAGTCCATACCATACAATACACTGTAGTATACAGTCCATACCATACAATACACTGTAGTATACAGTCCATACCATACAATACACTGTAGTATACAGTCCATACCATACAATACACTGTAGTATACAGTCCATACCATACACTGTAGTATACAGTCCATACCATACAATACACTGTAGTATACAGTCCATACCATACAATACACTGTAGTATACAGTCCATACCATACAATACACTGTAGTATACAGTCCATACCATACAATACACTGTAGTATACAGTCCATACCATACACTGTAGTATACAGTCCATACCATACAATACACTGTAGTATACAGTCCATACCATACAATACACTGTAGTATACAGTCCATACCATACAATACACTGTAGTATACAGTCCATACCATACAATACACTGTAGTATACAGTCCATACCATACAATACACTGTAGTATACAGTCCATACCATACAATACACTGTAGTATACAGTCCATACCATACAATACACTGTAGTATACAGTCCATACCATACACTGTAGTATACATACACTGTAGTATACAGTCCATACCATACAATACACTGTAGTATACAGTCCATACCATACAATACACTGTAGTATACAGTCCATACCATACAATACACTGTAGTATACAGTCCATACCATACAATACACTGTAGTATACAGTCCATACCATACACACTGTAGTATACAGTCCATACCATACCATACACTGTAGTATACAGTCCATACCATACAATACACTGTAGTATACAGTCCATACCATACAATACACTGTAGTATACAGTCCATACCATACAATACACTGTAGTATACAGTCCATACCTGTAGTATACAGTCCATACCATACACACTGTAGTATACAGTCCATACCATACAATACACTGTAGTATACAGTCCATACCATACAATACACTGTAGTATACAGTCCATACCATACACTACACTGTACAGTACAGTCCATACAATACACTGTAGTATACAGTCCATACCATACAATACACTGTAGTATACAGTCCATACCATACAATACACTGTAGTATACAGTCCATACCATACAATACACTGTAGTATACAGTCCATACCATACAATACACTGTAGTATACAGTCCATACCATACAATACACTGTAGTATACAGTCCATACCATACAATACACTGTAGTATACAGTCCATACCATACAATACACTGTAGTATACAGTCCATACCATACAATACACTGTAGTATACAGTCCATACCATACAATACACTGTAGTATACAGTCCATACCATACAATACACTGTAGTATACAGTCCATACCATACAATACACTGTAGTATACAGTCCATACCATACAATACACTGTAGTATACAGTCCATACCATACAATACACTGTAGTATACAGTCCATACCATACAATACACTGTAGTATACAGTCCATACCATACAATACATACACTGTAGTATACAGTCCATACCATACAATACACTGTAGTATACAGTCCATACCATACAATACTGTAGTATACAGTCCATACCATACAATACACTGTAGTATACAGTCCATACCATACAATACACTGTAGTATACAGTCCATACCATACAATACACTGTAGTATACAGTCCATACCATACAATACACTGTAGTATACAGTCCATACCATACAATACACTGTAGTATACAGTCCATACCATACAGTAGTATACAGTCCATACCAATACACTGTAGTATACAGTCCATACCATACAATACACTGTAGTATACAGTCCATACCATACAATACACTGTAGTATACAGTCCATACCATACAATACACTGTAGTATACAGTCCATACCATACAATACACTGTAGTATACAGTCCATACCATACAATACACTGTAGTATACAGTCCATACCATACAATACACTGTAGTATACAGTCCATACCATACAATACACTGTAGTATACAGTCCATACCATACAATACACTGTAGTATACAGTCCATACCATACAATACACTGTAGTATACAGTCCATACCATACAATACACTGTAGTATACAGTCCATACCATACAATACACTGTAGTATACAGTCCATACCATACAATACACTGTAGTATACAGTCCATACCATACACTGTAGTATACAGTCCATACCATACAATACACTGTAGTATACAGTCCATACCATACAATACACTGTAGTATACAGTCCATACCATACAATACACTGTAGTATACAGTCCATACCATACAATACACTGTAGTATACAGTCCATACCATACAATACACTGTAGTATACAGTCCATACCATACAATACACTGTAGTATACAGTCCATACCATACAATACACTGTAGTATACAGTCCATACCATACAATACACTGTAGTATACAGTCCATACCATACAATACACTAGTACAGTATACAGTCCATATACAGTCCATACCATACAATACACTGTAGTATACAGTCCATACCATACAATACACTGTAGTATACAGTCCATACCATACAATACACTGTAGTATACAGTCCATACCATACAATACACTGTAGTATACAGTCCATACCATACACTGTAGTATACAGTCCATACCATACAATACACTGTAGTATACAGTCCATACCATACAATACACTGTAGTATACAGTCCATACCATACAATACACTGTAGTATACAGTCCATACCATACCATACACTGTAGTATACAGTCCATACCATACAATACACTGTAGTATACAGTCCATACCATACAATACACTGTAGTATACAGTCCATACCATACCATACACTGTAGTATACAGTCCATACCATACAATACACTGTAGTATACAGTCCATACCATACAATACACTGTAGTATACAGTCCATACCATACACTACAGTATATACAGTCCATACCATACAATACACTGTAGTATACAGTCCATACCATACAATACACTGTAGTATACAGTCCATACCATACAATACACTGTAGTATACAGTCCATACCATACAATACACTGTAGTATACAGTCCATACCATACACTGTATATACAGTCCATGTAGTATACAGTCCATACCATACAATACACTGTAGTATACAGTCCATACCATACAATACACTGTAGTATACAGTCCATACAATACAATACACTGTAGTATACAGTCCATACCATACAATACACTGTAGTATACAGTCCATACCATACAATACACTGTAGTATACAGTCCATACCATACAATACACTGTAGTATACAGTCCATACCATACAATACACTGTAGTATACAGTCCATACCATACAATACACTGTAGTATACAGTCCATACCATACAATACACTGTAGTATACAGTCCATACCATACAATACACTGTAGTATACAGTCCATACCATACAATACACTGTAGTATACAGTCCATACCATACAATACACTGTAGTATACAGTCCATACCATGTACAGTCCATACCACTGTAGTATACAGTCCATACCATACACTGTAGTATACAGTCCATACCATACAATACACTGTAGTATACAGTCCATACCATACAATACACTGTAGTATACAGTCCATACCATACAATACACTGTAGTATACAGTCCATACCATACAATACACTGTAGTATACAGTCCATACCATACAATACACTGTAGTATACAGTCCATACCATACAATACACTGTAGTATACAGTCCATACCATACAATACACTGTAGTATACAGTCCATACCATACAATACACTGTAGTATACAGTCCATACCATACAATACACTGTAGTATACAGTCCATACCATACAATACACTGTAGTATACAGTCCATACCATACAATACACTGTAGTATACAGTCCATACCATACAATACACTGTAGTATACAGTCCATACCATACAATACACTGTAGTATACAGTCCATACCATACACACTGTAGTATACAGTCCATACCATACAATACACTGTAGTATACAGTCCATACCATACACTGTAGTATACAGTCCATACCATACAATACACTGTAGTATACAGTCCATACCATACAATACACTGTAGTATACAGTCCATACCATACAATACACTGTAGTATACAGTCCATACCATACACTGTAGTATACAGTCCATACCATACAATACACTGTAGTATACAGTCCATACCATACAATACACTGTAGTATACAGTCCATACCATACACTGTAGTATACAGTCCATACCATACAATACACTGTAGTATACAGTCCATACCATACACACTGTAGTATACAGTCCATACCATACAATACACTGTAGTATACAGTCCATACCATACCATACACTGTAGTATACAGTCCATACCATACACTGTAGTATACAGTCCATACCATACAATACACTGTAGTATACAGTCCATACCATACAATACACTGTAGTATACAGTCCATACCATACAATACACTGTAGTATACAGTCCATACCATACAATACACTGTAGTATACAGTCCATACCATACCATACACTGTAGTATACAGTCCATACCATACATACCATACACTGTAGTATACAGTCCATACCATACAATACACTGTAGTATACAGTCCATACCATACAATACACTGTAGTATACAGTCCATACCATACAATACACTGTAGTATACAGTCCATACCATACAATACACTGTAGTATACAGTCCATACCATACACTGTATACACTGTAGTATACAGTCCATACCATACATACACTGTAGTATACAGTCCATACCATACAATACACTGTAGTATACAGTATACCAGTCCATACCATACACACTGTACACTGTAGTATACAGTCCATACCATACACTGTATACAGTGCCATACCCGGTACGCCCCCCCCTCATGCACACTCCCTGGCCGTATACACGTGAGCCATATCCATAGCCAGGGGTGGAGATGCAGTGGTCACACTGGCCCTTCATGCGGCACGGCACCGGGCACTGGCTGACCGCATTGTCCCCTAACAGGAAGCCGCATTCCCCGAACGAACAACGTAGGGGGAGATAGGCAGGAGGCATGCACTGTGATACAGTAAAGAATATTATCAGCATAAAATAAAAAAACGCTTCTATAAAACTGCAATATTTTGGATTTATTCCTTCAACGGGCAAGGCCCCGAACAAACAGTAGAGAGAGAGAGGGGGGGGGGCATACAATGCAACCATCGACGAACCCAGAAACCAATTAAAAGAGAACATCATGCATTGTCCCCCAACAGAAAGCTTAATACCCATAAACCAGTTAAAAGAGATCATGGATTGTCCCCCAACAGAAAGTTGTATTGCCATAAACCAGTTAAAAGAGAACAACATGCATTGTCCCCCAACAGAAAGTTGTATTGCCATAAACCAGTTAAAAGAGATCATGCATTGTCCCCCAACAGAAAGTTGTATTGCCAGAAACCAGTTAAAAGAGATCAACATGGATTGTCCCCCAACAGAAAGTTGTATTGCCAGAAACCAGTTAAAAGAGATCATGCATTGTCCCCCAACAGAAAGTTGTATTGCCATAAACCAGTTAAAAGAGAACAACATGGATTGTCCCCCAACAGAAAGTTGTATTGCCAGAAACCAGTTAAAAGAGATCATGGATTGTCCCCCAACAGAAAGTTGTATTGCCAGAAACCAGTTAAAAGAGATCATGGATTGTCCCCCAACAGAAAGTTGTATTGCCAGAAACCAGTTAAAAGAGAACAACATGCATTGTCCCCCAACAGAAAGTTGCAACCCCACTGTCATTCTTTTTCTTCTTCTTCATCGCTCAGATAGTTTCATGTCAATTATGAGCGCAGATGCATCATGCTGCCGTTATGCTTCTAACTAAGGTTAAACCCAGCAAGTCCGACTTCCGGTGGAGGAAATCTTTTTGAATATTTTTTTTTTTTTTTTTTAAGGCAGGAAAATGGACTGGTTAGGCAGAAAGGCAGTAGAGTAGATGACAGTAAGTGAAAGGGAAAAGGCAGAGTCAAAGAGAGTGACAGATTAGATGAAATTACAAGCACAGAACTTCCAGAAGGTGGGGGAAATATTTACACAAAAGACCCCCCCCCCCCCCCCCCCCCCGGTATCCCCACGGGGGTTACTGTTATTCACAATCAGAATTATTTCTAAGTTTATTTGGATTTAAAACTAAATCAATAAAAGCAATTAACTAAACTATCTTCTTTTATTATTACTAGCGCAACGCCAAGTACTAGTAACGCCTAGTAACGGTAACGCCTAGTAAAGGTAATGCCAAGTACTGGTAACGCTGAGTACAGCAAATTTGAAGCGATTTGGTAAAGAAACGGTGGAGTTATAAGGCCCCGTTTCGCGTTTGCGCTGCTCTGAGAGTGATGCTCTCTCCCTAGTAACGGTAACGCCTAGCAACGGTAACGCCAAGTACTGGTAACGCTGAGTACAGCAAATTTGAAGCGATTTCGTTAAGAAACGGCAGAGTTATAAAGCCCCGTTTCCCGTTGGCGCTGCTCTGAGAGTGACGCGCTCTCCCGATTTTCTTCAAATTTGCTGCCAGGCTTTGCCCCGGTGACAGCAAGCCTGACAGCAAATTTGAAGAAAATCGGTTGAAAACCGGCGGAGTTATAAGGCCCGTTTTGCATCATGCTGCTGTTATGCGCCTAAGTAATGGATTCGCTTCCGGTTTGGCACATTGATAGTCACCGTCCCCGGTCATATATCTGCCAAATTTGAAGGCAATCGGTCCAGAAATACCGGAGATACGGGCGCCGAAAGGCCGTCGGATGCGTGTGTCAGATGTGTGTGTGGAGTGAACGACTGAAAGAGGTGAGATAATGACATGCTAATGATATGCTAATGATATGCCAGGCCTGTCTGCTGTCCAATGGAGTGGAGAGGGGTAGTCAGATGTGTGTGTAGAGTGAACGACTGAAAGAGGTGAGATAATGACATGCTAATGATATGCCAGGCCCCTCTCCACTCCATTGGACAGCAGACAGGCCTGGCATATCATTAGCATGTCATTATCTCACCTCTTTCAGTCGTTCACTCCACACACACATCTGACTACCCCTCTCCACTCCATTGGACAGCAGACAGGCCTGGCATATCATTAGCATATCATTAGCATGTCATTATCTCACCTCTTTCAGTCGTTCACTCCACACACACATCTGACTGCCCCCCTCCACCCCATTGGACAGCAGACAGGCCTGGCATATCATTAGCATATCATTAGCATGTCATTATCTCACCTCTTTCAGTCGTTCACTCCACACACACATCTGACTGCCCCCCTCCACCCCATTGGACAGCAGACAGGCCTGGCATATCATTAGCATGTCATTATCTCACCTCTTTCAGTCGTTCACTCCACACACACATCTGACTGCCCCCCTCCACCCCATTGGACAGCAGACAGGCCTGGCATATCATTAGCATGTCATTATCTCACCTCTTTCAGTCGTTCACTCCACACACACATCTGACTGCCCCCCTCCACCCCATTGGACAGCAGACAGGCCTGGCATGTCATTAGCATGTCATTATCTCACCTCTTTCAGTCGTTCACTCCACACACACATCTGACTGCCCCCCTCCACCCCATTGGACAGCAGACAGGCCTGGCATGTCATTAGCATTATCATTATCTCACCTCTTTCAGTCGTTCACTCCACACACACATCTGACTGCCCCCATCCACCCCATTGGACAGCAGACAGGCCTGGCATGTCATTAGCATGTCATTATCACACACATCTGACTGCCCCCATCCACCCCATTGGACAGCAGACAGGCCTGGCATATCATTAGCATATCATTATCCATGGTTCGTGGGGACTTGGAAGAGTGCCAAAAAAGGACCTTAAAAGGACCTTTAAAGGACCAGCAAATTTTTTTAAAGGACCTATTTAAACCTTGTTTGTAGTTGTACTTGCAGACGTGGTGGGCGCAGAGCCAGACGCCGACGATTGTGGCTGAGCAGATTTTTTTTTTTTTTCTTTTTTTTTTGGCTGAGCAGATTCATTTGTTGTTACAGTAGTACATCTGCTGCTTGCAAAAAAAGTCGGTCACATTGCACCTCGATTCCGCCTTGTGCCTTCTTTCAGCTTTCTTGTGATTTTCAGTCTTTGCGTGTTGTTTCAGCACCGACTCTCCCATTGACAAGATGTTGATATTTTTTTCACAATATGCACAACGAACTGCATGTTTGTTGTCCATCACTTTTCGGACCCAGTCCTTATAAATGTCCTCTCAGCCAACGATCATGAAAACGAACACTTTCCAGGCATTTTTACACTTTTTACTTGAAAACAAGCACTGAAGCAGCCGCATGTGGGAAGAATTTCAACATGGCGCATAAGATATCTCGCCGAATCTCGCGCACGTGACCGGATTTACAGTGACTATTAAAATTAGATCGTCTGCTCGAAAGATACGAAGGCGATCGATTTTTGGCAAATTTTATTTCATTTAATATATTTTTTTGAGGTACTTAGTTTTGTTTTTTGGCCCGATTAAAGGATTTAAACTGACCGCACCAATTTTAAAAGGACCTTTGACTGATTTGAAAGGACCTCCTTGCTGATATAAAGGACTTAACAGGCCTTTTGATGACCGATCAATTTCACAGCACTTTAAAGCACGTGAAAGGACCCCACGAACCATGTTATCTCACCTCTTTCAGTCGTTCACTCCACACACACATCTGACTGCCACCCTCCACCCCATTGGACAGCAGACAGGCCTGGCATATCATTAGCATGTCATTATCTCACCTCTTTCAGTCGTTCACTCCACACACACATCTGACTGCCCCCCTCCACCCCATTGGACAGCAGACAGGCCTGGCATATCATTAGCATGTCATTATCTCACCTCTTTCAGTCGTTCACTCCACACACACATCTGACTGCCCCCCTCCACTCCATTGGACAGCAGACAGGCCTGGCAGTCGGAGTGTTGGTAGCAGCGGAGAGGACAGTCCCCCGGGGGGTACCCCACAAAGGCAGTGGCTGTCATGGGACGCAGGGTGCGTGTGACACAGTTCCAGTTGTACACCGGATCCTTGTTGTAGTATCGGCCTATCTCACCTGGAATAATGCACAATGTCGTATTTAGTTTACTACATATCATATTACTATATATCAAAGGGGGGGTACCCCACAAAGGCAGTGGCTGTCATGGGACGCAGGGTGCGTGTGACACAGTTCCAGTTGTACACCGGATCCTTGTTGTAGTATCGGCCCAGCTCACCTGGAATAATGCACAATGTCGTATTTCGTTTACTACATATCATATTACTATATATCAAAGGGGGGGTACCCCACAAAGGCAGTGGCTGTCATGGGATGCAGGGTGCGTGTGACACAGTTCCAGTTGTACACCGGATCCTTGTTTTAGTATCGGCCTATCTCACCTGGAATTAAACAATATTCAACTTAATATTTCAGATAATATTTCACTGAATTATTTTCATCTCATTTAGTTTATTATTTACAATTGTCTGTTGTTCTCCCCCCTCCCCCCCCCCCCACTTCCTTCCCCCTTCCTCTGCATGAACCTCATCAACTGTCTGTCCTCCCCCCTTCCTCTGCATGAACCTGTCAACTGTCTTCCTCCCCCCTTCCTCTGCATGAACCTCATCAACTGTCTGTCCTCCCCCCTTTCCTCTGCATGAACCTCATCAACTGTCTGTCCTCCCCCCTTTCCTCTGCATGAACCTCATCAACTGTCTGTCCTCCCCCCTTCCTCTGCATGAACCTCATCAACTGTCTGTCCTCCCCCCTTCCTCTGCATGAACCTCATCAACTGTCTGTCCTCCCCCCCTTCCTCTGCATGAACCTCATCAACTGTCTGTCCCTCCCCCCTTCCTCTGCATGAACCTCATCAACTGTCTGTCCTCCCCCCTTCCTCTGCATGAACCTCATCAACTGTCTGTCCTCCCCCCTTCCTCTGCATGAACCTCATCAACTGTCTGTCCTCCCCCCTTCCTCTGCATGAACCTCATCAACTGTCTGTCCTCCCCCCTTTCCTCTGCATGAACCTCATCAACTGTCTGTCCTCCCCCCTTCCTCTGCATGAACCTCATCAACTGTCTGTCCTCCCCCCTTCCTCTGCATGAACCTCATCAACTGTCTGTCCTCCCCCCTTTCCTCTGCATGAACCTCATCAACTGTCTGTCCTCCCCCCTTCCTCTGCATGAACCTCATCAACTGTCTGTCCTCCCCCCTTCCTCTGCA
The DNA here is from genome assembly GCA_017654935.2 of Phymorhynchus buccinoides. Taxonomy (NCBI): domain Eukaryota; kingdom Metazoa; phylum Mollusca; class Gastropoda; order Neogastropoda; family Raphitomidae; genus Phymorhynchus; species Phymorhynchus buccinoides. The sequence goes on along the minus strand of CM065705.1, from coordinate 47,243,956 downwards.
TGAACCTCATCAACTGTCTGTCCTCCCCCCTTCCTCTGCATGAACCTCATCAACTGTCTGTCCTCCCCCCTTCCTCTGCATGAACCTCATCAACTGTCTGTCCTCCCCCCTTCCTCTGCATGAACCTCATCAACTGTCTGTCCTCCCCCCTTCCTCTGCATGAACCTCATCAACTGTCTGTCCTCCCCCCTTCCTCTGCATGAACCTCATCAACTGTCTGTCCTCCCCCCTTCCTCTGCATGAACCTCATCAACTGTCTGTCCTCCCCCCTTCCTCTGCATGAACCTCATCAACTGTCTGTCCTCCCCCCTTCCTCTGCATGAACCTCATCAACTGTCTGTCCTCCCCCCTTCCTCTGCATGAACCTCATCAACTGTCTGTCCTCCCCCCTTCCTCTGCATGAACCTCATCAACTGTCTGTCCCTCCCCCCTTCCTCTGCATGAACCTCATCAACTGTCTGTCCTCCCCCCTTCCTCTGCATGAACCTCATCAACTGTCTGTCCTCCCCCCTTCCTCTGCATGAACCTCATCAACTGTCTTCCTCCCCCCTTCCTCTGCATGAACCTCATCAACTGTCTGTCCTCCCCCCTTCCTCTGCATGAACCTCATCAACTGTCTGTCCCTCCCCCCTTCCTCTGCATGAACCTCATCAACTGTCTGTCCTCCCCCCTTCCTCTGCATGAACCTCATCAACTGTCTGTCCTCCCCCCTTCCTCTGCATGAACCTCATCAACTGTCTGTCCTCCCCCCTTCCTCTGCATGAACCTCATCAACTGTCTGTCCTCCCCCCTTCCTCTGCATGAACCTCATCAACTGTCTGTCCTCCCCCCTTCCTCTGCATGAACCTCATCAACTGTCTGTCCTCCCCCCTTCCTCTGCATGAACCTCATCAACTGTCTGTCCTCCCCCCTTCCTCTGCATGAACCTCATCAACTGTCTGTCCTCCCCCTTCCTCTGCATGAACCTCATCAACTGTCTGTCCTCCCCCCTTCCTCTGCATGAACCTCATCAACTGTCTGTCCTCCCCCCTTCCTCTGCATGAACCTCATCAACTGTCTGTCCTCCCCCTTCCTCTGCATGAACCTCATCAACTGTCTGTCCTCCCCCTTCCTCTGCATGAACCTCATCAACTGTCTGTCCCTCCCCCCTTCCTCTGCATGAACCTCATCAACCATGGTTCGTGGGGACTTGGAAGAGTGCCAAAAAAGGACCTTAAAAGGACCTTTAAAGGACCAGCAAATTTTTTTAAAGGACCTATTTAAACCTTGTTTGTAGTTGTACTTGCAGACGTGGTGGGTGCAGAGCCAGACGCCGGCGATTGTGGCTGAGCAGATTCTTTTTTTCTTTTTTTTTTGGCTGAGCAGATTCTTTTGTTGTTACAGTAGTACATCTGCTGCTTGCAAAAAAAGTCGGTCACATTGCACCTCGATTCCGCCTTGTGCCTTCTTTCAGCTTTCTTGTGATTTTCAGTCTTTGCGTGTTGTTTCAGCACCGACTCTCCCATTGACAAGATGTTGATGTTTTTTTCACAATATGCACAACGAACTGCATGTTTGTTGTCCATCACTTTTCGGACCCAGTCCTTATAAATGTCCTCTCAGCCAACGATCATGAAAACGAACACTTTCCAGGCATTTTTACACTTTTTACTTGAAAACAAGCACTGAAGCAGCCGCATGTGGGAAGAATTTCAACATGGCGCATAAGATATCTCGCCGAATCTCGCGCACGTGACCGGATTTACAGTGACTATTAAAATTAGATCGTCTGCTCGAAAGATACGAAGGCGATCGATTTTTGGCAAATTTTATTTCATTTAATATATTTTTTGGAGTTCATTTCTTATGACAAGGTACTTAGTTTTGTTTTTTTTGCCCGATTAAAGGATTTAAACTGACTGCACCAATTTTAAAAGGACCTTTGACTGATTTGAAAGGACCTCCTTGCTGATATAAAGGACTTAACAGGCCTTTTGATGACCGATCAATTTCACAGCACTTTAAAGCACCTGAAAGGACCCCACGAACCATGTCAACTGTCTGTCCACCCCCCTTTCTCTGCATGAACCTGATCAACTGTCTGTCCACCCCCCTTCCTCTGCATGAACCTCATCAACTGTCTGTCCTCCCCCCTTCCTCTGCATGAACCTCATCAACTGTCTGTCCTCCCCCCTTCCTCTGCATGAACCTCATCAACTGTCTGTCCTCCCCCCTTCCTCTGCATGAACCTCATCAACTGTCTGTCCCTCCCCCCCTTCCTCTGCATGAACCTCATCAACTGTCTGTCCTCCCCCCTTCCTCTGCATGAACCTCATCAACTGTCTGTCCTCCCCCCTTCCTCTGCATGAACCTCATCAACTGTCTGTCCTCCCCCCTTCCTCTGCATGAACCTCATCAACTGTCTGTCCTCCCCCTTCCTCTGCATGAACCTCATCAACTGTCTGTCCTCCCCCCTTCCTCTGCATGAACCTCATCAACTGTCTGTCCTCCCCCCTTCCTCTGCATGAACCTCATCAACTGTCTGTCCTCCCCCCTTCCTCTGCATGAACCTGTCTGTCCTCCCCCCCCCTCTCAACTGTCTGTCCTCCCCCCTTCCTCTGCATGAACCTCATCAACTGTCTGTCCTCCCCCCCCCTCTGCCTCTGCATGAACCTCATCAACTGTCTGTCCTCCCCACTTCCTCTGCATGAACCTCATCAACTGTCTGTCCTCCCCCCTTGCATGAACCTCTGCATGAACCTCATCAACTGTCTGTCCTCCCCCCTTCCTCTGCATGAACCTCATCAACTGTCTGTCCTCCCCCCTTCCTCTGCATGAACCTCATCAACTGTCTGTCCTCCCCCCTTCCTCTGCATGAACCTCATCAACTGTCTGTCCTCCCCCCTTCCTCTGCATGAACCTCATCAACTGTCTGTCCTCCCCCCCCCCCCCTTCCTCTGCATGAACCTCATCAACTGTCTGTCCTCCCCCTTCCTCTGCATGAACCTCATCAACTGTCTTCCTCCCCCTTCCTCTGCATGAACCTCATCAACTGTCTGTCCCACCCCCCTTCCTCTGCATGAACCTCATCAACTGTCTGTCCTCCCCCCTTCCTCTGCATGAACCTCATCAACTGTCTGTCCTCCCCCCTTCCTCTGCATGAACCTCATCAACTGTCTGTCCTCCCCCTTCCTCTGCATGAACCTCTTCAACTGTCTGTCCTCCCCTTCCCACCCCTTCTGTCTCCCACCCCCTTCCTCCCACCCCTCTTCCTCCCCACCCCCCACCCCGCTTCCTCCACCCCCTTCCTCTGCATGAACCTCATCAACTGTCTGTCCTCCCCCCTTCCTCTGCATGAACCTCATCAACTGTCTGTCCTTCCCCCTTCCTCTGCATGAACCTCATCAACTGTCTGTCCTTCCTCCACCCCTTCCTCCCACCCCCTTCCTCCCACCCCCCCTCTGCATGAACCTCATCAACTGTCTGTCCTCCCCCCTTCCTCTGCATGAACCTCATCAACTGTCTGTCCTCCCCCCTTCCTCTGCATGAACCTCATCAACTGTCTGTCCTCCCCCCTTCCTCTGCATGAACCTCATCAACTGTCTGTCCTCCCCCCTTCCTCTGCATGAACCTCATCAACTGTCTGTCCTCCCCCCTTCCTCTGCATGAACCTCATCAACTGTCTGTCCTCCCCCCTTCCTCTGCATGAACCTCATCAACTGTCTGTCCTCCCCCCTTCCTCTGCATGAACCTCATCAACTGTCTGTCCTCCCCCCTTCCTCTGCATGAACCTCATCAACTGTCTGTCCTCCCCCCTTCCTCTGCATGAATGAACCTCTGTCAACCCCTCTCTGTCCCTCATCCCCCTCCCCCCTTCCTCTGCATGAACCTCATCAACTGTCTGTCCTCCCCCCTTCCTCTGCATGAACCTCATCAACTGTCTGTCCTCCCCCCTTCCTCTGCATGAACCTCATCAACTGTCTGTCCCTCCCCCTTCCTCTGCATGAACCTCATCAACTGTCTGTCCTCCCCCCTTACTCTGCATGAACCTCATCAACTGTCTGTCCTCCCCCTTCCTCTGCATGAACCTCATCAACTGTCTTCCTCCCCCCTTCCTCTGCATGAACCTGATCAACTACAGTACTCAATGGATCACTTGTACTACAGTGCTCACTGGATCTATATTATACAACACATGTCACTTATACTACAGCACTTGTCACTTATACTACAGTGCTCACTGGATCTATATTACAACACATGCCACTTATACTACAGCACTTGTCACTTATACTACAGTGCTCACTGGATCTATATTATACAACACATGTCACTTATACTACAGCACTTGTCACTTATACTACAGTGCTCACTGGATCTATATTATACAACACATGTCACTTAGACTACAACACTTGTCACTTATACTACAGTGCTCACTGGATCTATACTATACAACACATGTCACTTATACTACAGCACTTGTCACTTATACTTCAGCACTTGTTTACTTATACTACAGTACTCACTGGATCTCTTGAAGTGTCATGTCCACAAACACTTGGCCAGGTGTGAGCACATCTCACAGTCAGAGGCGGGACACAGATACTGTACAGCACTTGTCACTTATACTACAGTACTCACTGGATCGCTTGAAGTGTCGTGTCCACAAACACTTGGCCAGGTGTGAGCACATCTCACAGTCAGAGGCAGGGACACAGATACTGTACAGCACTTGTCACTTATACTACAGTACTCACTGGATCGCTTGAAGTGTCGTGTCCACAAACACTTGGCCAGGTGTGAGCACATCTCACAGTCAGAGGCGGGACACAGATACTGTACAGCACTTGTCACTTATACTACAGTACTCACTGGATCGCTTGAAGTGTCGTGTCCACAAACACTTGGCCAGGTGTGAGCACATCTCACAGTCAGAGGCGGGACACAGATACTGTACAGCACTTGTCACTTATACTACAGTACTCACTGGATCGCTTGAAGTGTCGTGTCCACAAACACTTGGCCAGGTGTGAGCACATCTCACAGTCAGAGGCGGGACACAGATACTCGAAGCATTTGTCCACCAGGGTGATCTTGTGTTGGTCCAGTTTGCACGACTGATCCTTGGGGCATGTGGCCTCCAGGTGAATGCATCGACCAGTAGGACAGTTAGTACACCACTGACATTGCTGTAGACAACAACACAATAATGACAACACCATTAACAACACAATAATGACAACAGTATTAACAGGACTGATCATGTGGGGCCTGTGGCCTCCAGGTGAATGCATCGACCAGTAGGACATTTAGTACACCACTGACATTGCTGCAGACAACACAATAATGACAACAGTATTAACAACACAATAATGACAACAGTATTAACAACACAATAATGACAACAGTATTAACAACAACAATAATAATGACAACAGTATTAACAACACAATAATGACAACAGTATTAACAACACAATAATGACAACAGTATTAACAACACAATAATGACAACAGTATTAACAACACAATAATGACAACAGTATTAACAACACAATAATGACAACAGTAATAACAACAGTATTAACAACACAATAATGACAACAGTATTAACAACACAATAATGACAACAGTATTAACAACACAATAATGACAACAGTATTAACAACACAATAATGACAACAGTATTAACAACACAATAATGACAACAGTATTAACAACACAATAATGACAACAGTATTAACAACACAATAATGACAACAGTATTAACAACACAATAATGACAACAGTATTAACAACACAATAATGACAACAGTATTAACAACACAATAATGACAACAGTATTAACAGGACTGATCATGTGGGGCCTGTGGCCTCCAGGTGAATGCATCGACCAGTAGGACATTTAGTACACCACTTAGACAACACAATAATGACAACAGTATTAACAACACAATAATGACAACAGTATTAACAACACAATAATGACAACAGTATTAACAACACAATAATGACAACAGTATTAACAACACAATAATGACAACAGTATTAACAATAATGACAACAGTATTAACAGGACTGATAATGTGGGGCCTGTGGCCTCCAGGTGAATGCATCGACCAGTAGGACATTTAGTACACCACTGACATTGCAACAGTATTAACAACACAATAATGACAACAGTACAATAATGACAACAGTATTAACAACACAATAATGACAGGACATTGTGGGGCAGTATTAACAACACAATAATGACAACAGTATTAACAACACAATAATGACAACAGTATTAACAACACAATAATGACAACAGTATTAACAACACAATAATACAACACAATAATGACAACAGTATTAACAACACAATAATGACAACAGTATTAACAACACAATAATGACAACACCATTAACAACACAATAATGACAACAGTATTAACAACACAATAATGACAACAGTATTAACAACACAATAATGACAACAGTATTAACAACACAATAATGACAACAGTATTAACAACACAATAATGACAACAGTATTAACAACAATAACACAATAATGACAACAGTATTGACAATACAATAACAACAGTATTAACAACACAATAATGACAACAGTATTAACAACACAATAATGTTTTTGTTTTCCATGTTGAGATGTTTTTCGAATAGCTTTTGTATTACTTTTCATTTTGAGGACAGGATGAAAAAAAGCTATCAAGCTTACTCCTTTATCCTCAATAAAGATCATTTTCACTTGACTTGACCTGACTTGACGACTTGACCTGAGGGACATAATTGAACTGGAGATACTTGGACAGACAGACACACACAGAGTGTCACACACACACACACACACACACACAGTGTCACACACACACACACACACACAGTGTGTCACACACACACACACACACAGTGTGTCACACACACACACACACACACAGTGTGTCACACACACAGAGTGTCACACACACACACACACACCATGTCACACACACAGTGTCACACACACACACACAGTGTCACACACACACACACACACACACACATACACACACACACATGTGTCACACACACACACACAGTGTCACACACACACACACACACACAGAGTGTCACACACACACACACACACACACACACACACAGTGTCACACACACACACACAGTGTGTCACACACACACACACACACACACAGTGTCACACACACACACACAGTGTGTCACACACACACACACAGAGTGTCACACACACACACACACACACACAGTGTGTCACACACACACACACACACACACACACACAGAGTGTCACACACACACACACACAGAGTGTCACACATACACACACACCGTGACACACACACACACACAGAGTGTCACACACACACACACACAGTGTCACACACACAATGACACACACACACAGTGTCACACACACACACACACACAGCATCACACACACACACACACAGAGTGACACAGACACAAACTTACCTGGGGCGCATGTTTGACCTGGGGATACTTGGACAGAGAGAGACACACACACACAGGGTCACCCACACAGAGTGTCACCCACACACACACAGTGTCACACACACACACACAGAGCATCACACACACAGAGTGACACAGACACAAACTTACCTGGGGCGCATGTTTGACCTGGGGATACTTGGACACAGAGAGACACACACACACAGGGTCACCCACACAGAGTGGCACCCCCACACACACACAGTGTCACCCACACCCACACAGAGTGTCACCCCCACACACACAGTGTCACCCCACACCCACACAGAGTGTCACCCCCACACACACAGTGTCACACACACCCACACAGAGTGTCACCCCCACACACACAGTGTCACACCCACCCACACAGAGTGTCACCCCCACACACACAGTGTCACACCCACCCACACAGAGTGTCACCCCCACACACACAGTGTCACACACACCCACACAGAGTGTCACCCACACACACACAGTGTCACCCACACCCACACAGAGTGTCACCCCCCCACACACAGTGTCACACCCACCCACACAGAGTGTCACCCCCACACACACAGTGTCACACACACCCACACAGAGTGTCACCCCCCCACACACAGTGTCACACCCACCCACACAGAGTGTCACCCCCACACACACAGTGTCACACCCACCCACACAGTGTCACCCCCACACACACAGTGTCACACCCACCCACACAGAGTGTCACCCCCACACACACAGTGTCACACACACCCACACAGAGTGTCACCCCCACACACACAGTGTCACACACACCCACACAGAGTGTCACCCCCACACACACAGTGTCACACACACCCACACAGAGTGTCACCCACACACACACAGTGTCACACACACCCACACAGAGTGTCACCCCCACACACACAGTGTCACACCCACCCACACAGTGTCACACCCACCCACACACAGTGTCACACCCACCCACACAGAGTGTCACCCCCACACACACAGTGTCACACACACCCACACAGAGTGTCACCCCCACACACACAGTGTCACACCCACCCACACAGTGTCACCCCCACACACAGTGTCACACACACCCACACAGAGTGTCACCCACACACACACAGTGTCACACACACCCAAACAGAGTGTCACCCACACACACACAGTGTCATACACACACAAACTTACCTGGGGCACATGTTTGAAATGGGGATACTTGGACAGAGAGAGAGACACACACACACAGGGTCACCCACACAGAGTGTCACCCACACACACAGTGTCACCCACACACACACAGTGTCACACACCCCCACACAGGGTCACCCACACAGAGTGTCACCCACACCCACACAGTGTCACACACACACAAACTTACCTGGGGCACATGTTTGAAATGGGGATACTTGGACAGAGAGACACACAGTGTCACCCACACACACAGAGTGTCACACATACACACACAGAGTGTCACACACACACACACTTACCTGGGGCACACGTTTGAACTGGGGATACTTGGACAGACAGACAGACACACACACACACAGTGACACACACACACAGTGTCACACACACAGAGTGACACACACATACACATACTTACCTGGGGCACATGTTTGAACTGGGGATACTTGGACACACAGTGACACACACACACATACACACACAGGATGAAAAAAAGCACAGTGACACCCACACACAGTGACACACCCACACCCACAGTGACACACACTTACCTGGGGCACATGTTTGAACTGGGGATACTTGGACACACAGTGACACACACACATACACACAGTGACACACACAGTGACACACTGACACATGCAGTGACACACACACACATTTACCTGGGGCACATGTTTGAACTGGGGATACTTGGACACACACTGACACACACACATACACACACAGTGACACACACACACAGTGACACACTGACACATGCAGTGACACACACACTTACCTGGGGCACATGTTTGAACTGGGGATACTTAGATAAACACTGGGAGCAGGACTTGAAGCGAGAACAGTTCTGTTGTTTGAACCAGTGAGCGTTGCACTGCTTCTGCACCTCAGCCCATTGCTTGACTGCACACCTGTTGACAACATAGCACCCCTGTCAACACCCTGTCAACACCCCCTGTCAGTGACAACAGTTCTGTTGTTTGAACCAGTGAGCGTTGCACTGCTTCTGCACCTCAGCCCATTGCTTGACTGCACACCTGTTGACAACATAGCACCCCTGTCAACACCCTGTCAGTGACAACAGTTCTGTTGTTTGAACCAGTGAGCGTTGCACTGCTTCTGCACCTCAGCCCATTGCTTGACTGCACACCTGTTGACAACATAGCACCCCTGTCAACACCCTGTCAGTGACAACAGTTCTGTTGTTTGAACCAGTGAGCGTTGCACTGCTTCTGCACCTCAGCCCATTGCTTGACTGCACACCTGTTGACAACATAGCACCCCTGTCAACACCCTGTCAGTGACAACAGTTCTGTTGTTTGAACCAGTGAGCGTTGCACTGCTTCTGCACCTCAGCCCATTGCTTGACTGCACACCTGTTGACAACATAGCACCCCTGTCAACACCCTGTCAGTGACAACAGTTCTGTTGTTTGAACCAGTGAGCGTTGCACTGCTTCTGCACCTCAGCCCATTGCTTGACTGCACACCTGTTGACAACATAGCACCCCTGTCAACACCCTGTCAGTGACAACAGTTCTGTTCTTTGAACCAGTCCACTCACTGTACCAGCCTCCTGTGCCTTTTCCCCGCAGTGAAGCACACCCTGATGTTGTATCATGATTGTCATTATGTTGTATTATGATTGTCATTATGTTGTATCATGATTATCAGTATGCTGTATCATGATTGTCAGTATGTTGCATCATGATTGTCAGTATGCTGTATCATGATTGTCAGTATGTTGTATCATGATTGTCCGTATGCTGTATCATGATTGTCATGCTGTATCATGATTGTCAGTATGCTGTATCATGATTGTCAGTATGTTGCATCATGATTATCATTATGTTGTATCATGATTGTCAGTATGCTGTATCATGATTGTCAGTATGTTGTATCATGATTGTCATTATGTTGTATCATGATTGTCAGTATGTTGTATCATGATTGTCATTATGTTGTATCATGATTGTCAGTATGCTGTATCATGATTGTCAGTATGTTGTATCATGATTGTCAGTATGTTGTATCATGATTGTCATTATGTTGTATCATGATTGTCATTATGTTGTATCATGATTGTCAGTATGTTGTAACTTGTATCATGATTGTAAGTATGTCATGATTGTAAGTATGTTGTATCATGATTGTCAGTATGCTGTATCATGATTGTCAGTATGCTGTATCATGATGTCAGTATGTTGTATCATGATTGTCAGTATGCTGTATCATGATTGTCAGTATGTTGTATCATGATTGTCAGTATGTTGTATCATGATTGTCAGTATGCTGTATCATGATTGTCAGTATGTTGTATCATGATTGTCATTATGTTGTATCATGATTGTCATTATGTTGTATCATGATTGTCAGTATGTTGTAACTTGTATCATGATTGTAAGTATGTCATGATTGTAAGTATGTTGTATCATGATTGTCAGTAAAAATGTTGTACTCTACTCACTGTGCAGGTCTCCTGTCTCTTCCCTGCAGTGAAGCACACCCCAGACACCTGGCAGCCTAGTGTGTTGATGCACTGTATCATCATGACTGTCATAATGTTGAACTCTACTATATCACTATCAGTATTACTCTACTCACTGTGCAGGTCTCCTGTGTCTCTTCCCTGCAGTGAAGCACACCCCAGACGTGTCGTTCCCACACACCTGGCAGCCCAGTGTGTTGATGCACTCCTGGTGGCTGAAGACGGCGCAGATGTCCTCGGGCAGCGTCAGGCGGGACAATGTCCCCACCATGTGACCCATGAACCCCCCAAACAGGTACATGTGACCCCCCTCCAGCACTGCTCGAACTCCCATCACTGTCATCGTCTTCTGCTCACGCTCAAACTCTGCAACAATCCACAATACAATAACATAGTGACAGTAATAACCGAATCATGTGCCACACTTTACTAACATGTGGCATCTTCAGTTAGCATGTACATCATCATTCACTATATGTCATTAGGGTTGTTACATACCTGTTAATCCATCCATATCACTGTGACATCTTCAGTTAGCATGTACATCATCATTCACTATATGTCATTAGGGTTGTTACATACCTGTTAATCCATCCATATCACTGTGACATCTTCAGTTAGCATGTACATCATCATTCACTATATGTCATTAGGGTTGTTACATACCTGTTAATCCATCCATATCACTGACATCTTCAGTTAGCATGTACATCATCATTCACTATATGTCATTAGGGTTGTTACATACCTGTTAATCCATCCATATCACTGTGACATCTTCAGTTAGCATGTACATCATCATTCACTATATGTCATTAGGGTTGTTACATACCTGTTAATCCATCCATATCACTGTGACATCTTCAGTTAGCATGTACATCATCATTCACTATATGTCATTAGGGTTGTTACATACCTGTTAATCCATCCATATCACTGTGACATCTTCAGTTAGCATGTACATCATCATTCACTATATGTCATTAGGGTTGTTACATACCTGCATGGGTGAAAGTGACAGATTTTGAAAATAAGGAAAAGGCGGAGGGTGGGTGATTGGGTTCCAGGGGCCTACTTTCTGGGTCCGCTGCTGCCTAGGCCCCGGCGGGGTGTAGGGGCAGAGGCCTGCTTGGGGGGTCTGGAGGGCAAAGCCCCCCAGAAGCTGACAAGAATTTGCAGATAAATGCCTATTTCGTGAGTTCTCCTGAGGTCTTTCATTCAAATTTATGAAATGTTTTTAACTCTAAAATGACATTTAAGTAGAAAGTTCTAGGAGCAAACACATTTCATGGCCTATGGTCGCTCAAATCAGTCAATTTCTCTTTTTTTCTCTTCAAAATTTGAAAATAAGGATTTCCTTATTTTCTGATTTTAAAATTAAGGAAATCCTTGCTGAGAAGGAAAACTTTCACCCATGTACCTGTTAATCCATCCATATCACTGTAACATGTGGCATCTTCAGTTAGCATGTACATCATCATTCACTATATGTCATTAGGGTTGTTACATACCTGTTAATCCATCCATATCACTGTAACATGTGGCATCTTCAGTTAGCATGTACATCATCATTCACTATATGTCATTAGGGTTGTTACATACCTGTTAATCCATCCATATCACTGTAACATGTGGCATCTTCAGTTAGCATGTACATCATCATTCACTATATGTCATTAGGGTTGTTACATACCTGTTAATCCATCCATATCACTGTAACATGTGGCATCTTCAGTTAGCATGTACATCATCATTCACTATATGTCATTAGGGTTGTTACATACCTGTTAATCCATCCATATCACTGTGACATGTGACATCTTCAGTTAGCATGTACATCATGATTCACTATATGTCATTAGGGTTGTTACATACCTGTTAATCCATCCATATCACTGACATCTTCAGTTAGTGTACATCATCATTCACTATATGTCATTAGGGTTGTTACATACCTGTTAATCCATCCATATCACTGTCTTCAGTTAGCATGTACATCATCATTCACTATATGTCATTAGGGTTGTTACATACCTGTTAATCCATCCATATCACTGACATCTTCAGTTAGCATGTGCATCATGATTCACTATATGTCATTAGGGTTGTTACATACCTGTTAATCCATCCATATCACTGACATCTTCAGTTAGCATGTGCATCATGATTCACTATATGTCATTAGGGTTGTTACATACCTGTTAATCCATCCATATCACTGTAACATGTGGCATCTTCAGTTAGCATGTACATCATCATTCACTATATGTCATTAGGGTTGTTACATACCTGTTAATCCATCCATATCACTGTGACATGTGACATCTTCAGTTAGCATGTACATCATGATTCACTATATGTCATTAGGGTTGTTACATACCTGTTAATCCATGATATCGATACGCAAGACCGTAGTGTAGATACGTCATCAACATAATACCAAATATAACTTAGGTGCAAACTGCATACGATGCCAGGCATCAAGATGATATCGACAGACCAGAAAGCCGACAGTATAAAATATAATGAATGTAATAAATGTCAACTTACGAGCAAACTGAATCCGATGCCAGGTGTTGCAGTGATAGCGATAGACGAGCAGATCCATGGCGTAACTCCCATCATCCATCAGTCCTCCCATGATGACCATTTCCTTTTCCGTGCCCACAGCCGTGTGGAACACCCGACCTTCCCACGACGACGACTCAAGGTCATCCGACTGCAATTCAACACGATGAAACATAATGAAATGGAATAAAACATAGTGAACACCCGACCTTTCAATGACTCAAGGTCATCCGACTCTAATTCAACATGATGAAACATAATGAAATGGAATAAAACAGAGTGAACACCCGACCTTCCCAAGACGACTCAAGGTCACCAGACTAAAATTCAACATGACACCAGCCGCCATGGTGTAGTGGTTAGCGTCGCGGACTACTGGCTGGGAGGTCGTGGGTTCGAATCCCATCAGAGGCGAGGGTTTTTTTCGGTCCTGGACCAACTCCTACCCAGAGTGAGTGGCTATGGGCTCAATGGGAAGACTGAAACCACACAGTCGAGCTTCATCCGCTTAACGGATGCGATTCTGAGAGTGTTGTAATTGCAAGACCAACACTGCAGGTGTCTGTAGTTCTCGGGCCTGGTTAACGGCGGGATATCATTATGAAAGGAAGCGTAGAATACAGCCCTGCCATGCAGTCTCAGACCGATACGGAACTCCATAGTATCATCATCATCGTTATCATCGACCTCATTTTCCATCAATCATTAAAAAAATAAATAAATAAAAATGTCTCCAATTCTGTGGATTTGCATGCCCTGCTCTCATGGTGACCTCAGTTTCGGTTTCCAATCCAGTCTGTGCCTTGGTGCGTTCGGGTCAAAGTCATGGGGATCAGTGTGTTCTGGGGAGCTGTCGATGGACGGTCGTGGTGGCGTCCTCAGAGGAGGACCTCACGAGAATAGTGTCGTCAGTAGGGGGCTTAGTAGGTGGTGTCCTGAACAGGCTCCACTGAACTCCACCGAAGTGACTCAGCAGAAGTGCAGTGTCTCCTCGGTTGGTTGCCTCCTGACGGCCTAACATAGATTCTCTCCCCTTGAACTGCTGGTCTCGGATTCTGCGACTTGAACAAACCCGGGTGTAGCTGCGAATTGGGATTCGGAATGAGCGGCGTGGGAGCAACGCCACTGTACAGCCCAGAAGATGGGACAGCAAAACAAAAAAAAACAAAAACAAAATCAACATGAAACATAATGAAATGCAATAAAACATAGTGAACACCCGACCTTCCCAAGACAACTCAAGGTCATCAGACTAAAATTCAACATGATGAAACAAAATGAAATGCAGTAAAACATAGTGAACACCCGACCTTTGAATGACTCAAGGTCATCCGACTGTAATTCAACATGATGAAACATAATGAAATAAAGTAAAACATAGTGAACACCCGACCTTTGAATGACTCAAGGTCATCCCACTGTAATTCAACATGATGAAACATAATGAAATACAGTAAAACATAGTGAACACCCGACCTTCCCAAGACGACTCAAGGTCATCCGACTGTAATTCAACACGATGAAACAAAATGAAATGCAGTAAAACATAATGAACACCCGACCTTTCAATGACTCAAGGTCATCCGACTGTAATTCAACATGATGAAACATAATGAAATACAGTAAAATATAGTGAACACCCGACCTTTGAATGACTCAAGGTCATCCGACTGTAATTCAACATGATGAAACATAATGAAATACAGTAAAACATAGTGAACACCCGACCTTCCCAAGACGACTCAAGGTCATCCGACTGTAATTCAACATGATGAAACATAATGAAATGCAGTAAACCATAGTGAACACCCGACCTTCCCAAGACGACTCAAGGTCATCAGACTAAAATTCAACATGAAACATAATGAAAAGGAATAAAACATAGTGAACACCCGACCTTTGAATGACTCAAGGTCATCCGACTGTAATTCAACATGATGAAACATAATGAAAAGGAATAAAACATAGTGAACACCCGACCTTCCCAAGACGACTCAAGGTCATCCGACTGAAATGCAGTGCAATGAGGAATAATGACGTGTAATAAAATGTAGAAAAAAATACGGAACGGAATACAATGTGTATTATAATGTAACAAAGAATAAAATGTATAAAACATAAAGAACAAGCGACCTCCCCACCACTGTACAGCCCAGTTGAGTCACTCAATAAACTGCAATGTAACGCTCCTAAAGCACCCACCTCCCCACCACTGTACAGCCCAGTTGAGTCACTCAATAAACTGCAATGTAACGCTCCTAAAGCACCCACCTCCCCACAACTGTACAGCCCAGTTGAGTCACTCAATAAACTGCAATGTAACGCTCCTAAAGCACCCACCTCCCCACAACTGTACAGCCCAGTTGAGTCACTCAATAAACTGCAATGTAACGCTCCTAAAGCACCCACCTCCCCACAACTGTACAGCCCAGTTGAGTCACGCAATAAACTGCAATGTAACGCTCCTAAAGCACCCACCTCCCCACAACTGTACAGCCCAGTTGAGTCACTCAATAAACTGCAATGTAACGCTCCTAAAGCACCCACCTCCCCACAACTGTACAGCCCAGTTGAGTCACTCAATAAACTGCAATGTAACGCTCCTAAAGCACCCACCTCCCCACAACTGTACAGCCCAGTTGAGTCACTCAATAAACTGCAATGTAACGCTCCTAAAGCACCCACCTCCCCACAACTGTACAGCCCAGTTGAGTCACTCAATAAACTGCAATGTAACGCTCCTAAAGCACCCACCTCCCCACAACTGTACAGCCCAGTTGAGTCACTCAATAAACTGCAATGTAACGCTCCTAAAGCACCCACCTCCCCACAACTGTACAGCCCAGTTGAGTCACTCAATAAACTGCAATGTAACGCTCCTAAAGCACCCACCTCCCCACAACTGTACAGCCCAGTTGAGTCACTCAATAAACTGCAATGTAACGCTCCTAAAGCACCCTCCTCCCCACAACTGTACAGCCCAGTTGAGTCACTCAATAAACTGCAATGTAACGCTCCTAAAGCACCCACCTCCCCACCACTGTACAGCCCAGTTGAGTCACTCAATAAACTGCAATGTAACGCTCCTAAAGCACCCACCTCCCCACAACTGTACAGCCCTGTTGAGTCACTCAATAAACTGCAATGTAACGCTCCTAAAGCACCCACCTCCCCACCACTGTACAGCCCAGTGAGTCACTCAATAAACTGCAATGTAACGCTCCTAAAGCACCCACCTCCCCACCACTGTACAGCCCTCACTCAATAAACTGCAATGTAACGCTCCTAAAGCACCCACCTCCCCACAACTGTACAGCCCTGTTGAGTCACTCAATAAACTGCAATGTAACGCTCCTAAAGCACCCACCTCCCCACAACTGTACAGCCCAGTTGAGTCACTCAATAAACTGCAATGTAACGCTCCTAAAGCACCCACCTCCCCACAACTGTACAGCCCAGTTGAGTCACTCAATAAACTGCAATGTAACGCTCCTAAAGCACCCACCTCCCCACAACTGTACAGCCCAGTTGAGTCACTCAATAAACTGCAATGTAACGCTCCTAAAGCACCCACCTCACCACAACTGTACAGCCCAGTTGAGTCACTCAATAAACTGCAATGTAACGCTCCTAAAGCACCCACCTCACCACAACTGTACAGCCCAGTTGAGTCACTCAACAAACAGCAATGTAACGCTCCTAAAGCACCCACCTCCCCACAACTGTACAGCCCAGTTGAGTCACTCAACAAACAGCAATGTAACGCTCCTAAAGCACCCACCTCCCCACAACTGTACAGCCCAGTTGAGTCACTCAACAAACAGCAATGTTTTAAGATTAAGATAAAAACTAAAGCCCCGTCGACAACTAAGGCCATGTCAGGGCTTTCACCACGTTAAATCTTACCACGTTTTAAAAAAGGATAAAAACACAAGGTAAAAATCAGTGAAAGTGTAGTAGTTCAAATACTTAGTAGTTACAAAA
>CM065705.1:47186248-47221248 GCA_017654935.2 Phymorhynchus buccinoides | reverse complement strand
GGCCATACAGACCTGAAGATAACCAAGATAATGACAATCAGGTGAAACACTACTGTGTGGCCATACAGACTTGAAGATAACCAAGATAATGACAATCAGGTGAAACACTACTGTGTGGCCATACAGACCTGAAAGATAACCAAGATAATGATAATCAGGTGAAACACTACTGTGTGGCCATACAGACCTGAAAGATAACCAAGATAATGACAATCAGGTGAAACACTACTGTGTGGCCATACAGACTTGAAAGATAACCAAGATAATGATAATCAGGTGAAACACTACTGTGTGGCCATACAGACCTGAAAGATAACCAAGATAATGATAATTCAGGTAGAACACTACTGTGTGGCCATACAGACCTGAAAGATAACCAAGATAATCGATAATCAGGTGAAACACTGTGTGGCCATACAGACCTGAAAGATAACCAAGATAATGACAATCAGGTGAAACACTACTGTGTGGCCATACAGACTTAAAGATAACCAAGATAATGACAATCAGGTGAAACACTACTGTGTGGCCATACAGACTTAAAGATAACCAAGATAATGATAATCAGGTGAAACACTACTGTGTGGCCATACAGACCTGAAAGATAACCAAGATAATGACAATCAGGTGAAACACTACTGTGTGGCCATACAGACTTGAAAGATAACCAAGATAATGATAATCAGGTGAAACACTACTGTGTGGCCATACAGACCTGAAAGATAACCAAGATAATGACAATCAGGTGAAACACTACTGTGTGGCCATACAGACCTGAAAGATAACCAAGATAATGATAATCAGGTGAAACACTACTGTGTGGCCATACAGACCTGAAAGATAACCAAGATAATGACAATCAGGTGAAACACTACTGTGTGGCCATACAGACTTAAAGATAACCAAAATAATGATAATCAGGTGAAACACTACTGTGTGGCCATACAGACCTGAAGATAACCAACATAATCACTGAGATAATTCAGATGGAACACTGTAGTGTGGCCATACAGACCTGAGAGATAACCAAGATAATCACTGAGATAATTCAGATGGAACACTGCAGTGTGGCCATACAGACCTGAGAGATAACCAACATAATCGCTGAGATAATTCAGATGGAACACTGTAGTGAGGCCATACAGACCTGAGATAACCAAGATAATCACTGAGATAATTCAGATGGAACACTGCAGTGTGGCCATACAGACCTGAGAGATAACCAACATAATCACTGAGATAATTCAGATGGAACACTGTAGTGAGGCCATACAGACCTGAAAGATAACCAAGATAATCACTGAGATAATTCAGATGGAACACTGTAGTGTGGCCATACAGACCTGAGAGATAACCAAGATAATCACTGAGATAATTCAGATGGAACACTGTAGTGTGGCCATACAGACCTGAAAGATAACCAAGATAATCACTGAGATAATTCAGATGGAACACTGCAGTGTGGCCATACAGACCTGAAAGATAACCAAGATAATCACTGAGATAATTCAGGTGGAACACTGTAGTGTGGCCATACAGACCTGAGAGATAACCAACATAATCGCTGAGATAATTCAGATGGAACACTGTAGTGTGGCCATACAGACCTGAAAGATAACCAAGATAATCACTGAGATAATTCAGATGGAACACTGTAGTGTGGCCATACAGACCTGAAAGATAACCAAGATAATCACTGAGATAATTCAGATGGAACACTGCAGTGTGGCCATACAGACCTGAGAGATAACCAAGATAATCACTGAGATAATTCAGATGGAACACTGCAGTGTGGCCATACAGACCTGAAAGATAACCAAGATAATCACTGAGATAATTCAGATGGAACACTGTAGTGTGGCCATACAGACCTGAAAGATAACCAAGATAATCACTGAGATAATTCAGATGGAACACTGCAGTGTGGCCATACAGACCTGAAAGATAACCAAGATAATCACTGAGATAATTCAGATGGAACACTGCAGTGTGGCCATACAGACCTGAAAGATAACCAAGATAATCACTGAGATAATTCAGATGGAACACTGCAGTGTGGCCATACAGACCTGAAAGATAACCAAGATAATCACTGAGATAATTCAGATGGAACACTGCAGTGTGGCCATACAGACCTGAAAGATAACCAAGATAATCACTGAGATAATTCAGATGGAACACTGCAGTGTGGCCATACAGACCTGATAGATAACCAAGATAATCACTGAGATAATTCAGATGGAACACTGCAGTGTGGCCATACAGACCTGAAAGATAACCAAGATAATCACTGAGATAATTCAGATGGAACACTGTAGTGAGGCCATACAGACCTGAGATAACCAAGATAATCACTGAGATAATTCAGATGGAACACTGCAGTGTGGCCATACAGACCTGAGAGATAACCAAGATAATCACTGAGATAATTCAGATGGAACACTGCAGTGTGGCCATACAGACCTGAGAGATAACCAAGATAATCACTGAGATAATTCAGATGGAACACTGTAGTGAGGCCATACAGACCTGAAAGATAACCAAGATAATCACTGAGATAATTCAGATGGAACACTGCAGTGATTAGCTATTGAGGAAAACGTGTCTTCGCAGCAATAGTGACATAATTCTGACGGACATTGACATTTGGTGCTTCAAAGTGCCGTCAAAATGCAGACAATTTTTTCTCAAAGGCATACTCATCAATTTTCCGACGTACACGTTAATTACATTATTTTTCATATTATTTTGGCATCAAATACTTTCACTTTGCTTGCTGAGATGTCTTCAAAATGTCAGTGCACATCAAAAGACAGGCATTTTGGGCACCCCTTGTGTTCAGAGTGCGTAATTTGTGTGAAAATGAAGAAATAGAAACTTATTTTTGAGTGCAATTTACAGGTAGCATATCAAATTCTTCATTAATTTGTAGCAACTACAAATTTGCTGTCAATAACCTCTCCCAGATTTTTTTAATTTGTTCACACACATTTTTCGGCCTTTTTTTAAAAACGCTCATATATCATTAGTCAGTTTACTTCATGATACTAAAGATACACAGAGATAACTCACCGATGGGATAGGCTCCGTTTATGTTGAACTCTCTCCACACATATGTAATGAGTAGTCAGCTTACTTCATGATACTGAAGATACACAGAGATAACTCACCGATGGGATAGGCTCCGTTTATCTCGTCAGTGTTCAACTCTCCACACATATGTAATGAGTAGTCAGTTTACTTCATGATACTGAAGATACACAGAGATAACTCACCGATGGGATAGGCTCCGTTTATGTCAGTGAACTCTCTCCACACATATGTAATGAGTAGTCAGTTTACTTCATGATACTGAAGATACACAGAGATAACTCACCGATGGGATAGGCTCCGTTTATCTCGTCAGTGTTCAACTCTCCACATATATCATGAATAGTCAGTTTACTCACTCAGCTTTATGACACTAAAACACTCTTCACAACACTCTTCTTTCTCGCTTGGAATCTGTCTTCGGCATCAGTGGTACAGTTCTCCAGTGGTTCACCTCTTATCTTTCTAACCGTACCCAGATTGTTTCCTTTCATGACACCAACTCTGCCCCAGCCTCTGTTTCCTGTGGTGTGCCACAGGGGTCAGTCCTGGGGCCTGTTCTATTTGTTCTCTACACTTCTCCTCTTTCAGACGTCATGTCCCAGCATTCAACTCTCCATCACTCATTCGCTGATGATAACCCAACTGCAGAAGTCTTCTAAGCCTAATGAAATTGATGATCTAGTTTTGTCCATGCAGGATACTGTTTCAGATGTCAAGTCATGGATGACCTCCAATAAATTGAAACTCAATGATGATAAGAGTGAGGCAATGATCGTTTCCACTCAGAGAAAATCCACCTGTCCACTGTCATCTAACTATGGTCATTCATGTCATGACTCTGATTCGTAATGTGAACTTTGAACTCCGTCGTATTAGTGCCATTCGTCACTATCTCACAGTTGAAGCCACCAAGACTCTAGTGTCAGCTTTTGTACTGTCTCGCATCGATTATTGCAATTCCTTACTTGCAGGCTGTCCTCAAACCCTCCTCAACAAACTTCAGAAAGTTCAAAACAATGCAGCTCGGTTAATCCTTAAAGTCCCTCGTACAGACCACATCAAACCCCCACCTCAATACCTTACACTGGCTTCCAGTTGAGGCAAGAATAAAGTATAAAATTGCTTGCCTCTGTTTCAATGCTGTCCATTCATCTAGTCCTGCCTACCTCTCTGATTTCGTTCACCTGTACTCACCCTCCAGGTCTCTCCGTTCCTCTTCTGACAAACTTATCCTTTCTATTCCTCGTACAAACACAGACATATGGTGAACGTTCATTTTCTTTCAGCGCCCCTTCTGTCTGGAACACCCTACCATATGAACTTCATTCTGCTAAATCTTTACAATCTTTCAAAACCGCTCTTAAAACTCACCTCTTCCGGCAATACCTCTGATTTCTTCCTTGTCCCGTTTCCTGCCTCAAAACTATGTTCCACACATTGTGTGTGGGTGTGTGCGCACGCGTTGATGTGTGCGTGGGTGATTGTGTTGTGGCTATGTGCACGTTTTTGATAGTTAATATTGTAGTAGCTTATGATCTATGTATTTATTCAAATAATTGTGAAGCGCCGTGAGCTCATGAAAGAAAGAGCGCTCTATAAATGTTAATTATTATTATTATAATTATTACTAAAGATACACAGAGATAACTCGCCGTTTATCTCATCAGTGTTCAACTCTCTCCACATATATAATGAGTAGTCAGTTTACTCACTCAGCTTTATGATAGAGAACATACAGAGATAACTCACCGATGGGATAGGTTCCGTTTATCTCGTCAGTGTTCAACTCTCTCCACATATATAATGAGTAGTCAGCTTACTGACTCAGCTTTATGATAGTGAACATACACAGAGATAACTCACCGATGGGATAGGCTCCGTTTATCTCATCAGTGTTCAACTCTCTCCACATATATCATGAGTAGTCAGTTTACTCACTCAGCTTTATGATAGTGAACATACACAGAGATAACTCACCGATGGGATAGGTTCCATTTCTCTCGTCAGTGTTCAACTCTCTCCACATATATCATGAGTAGTCAGCTTACTCATTCAGCTTTATGATAGTGAACATACACAGAGATAACTCACCGATGGGATAGGTTCCATTTATCTTGTCAGTGTTCAACTCTCTCCACATATATAATGAGTAGTCAGCTTACTCACTCAGCTTTATGATACTAAACATACACAGAGATAACGGAGATAACTCACCGATGGGATAGGCTCCATTTATTTCGTCAGAGTTGAACTCTCTCCACATATATCATGAGTAGTCAGCTTACTCACTCAGCTTTATGATAGTGAACATACACAGAGATAACGGAGATAACTCACCGATGGGATAGGCTCCGTTTATTTCGTCAGTGTTGAACTCTCTCCACATATATCAGTTTACTCACTATGTCAGTTTACTCACTCAGCTTTATGATAGTGAACAACAGAGATAACTCACCGATGGGATAGGCTCCGTTTATTTCGTCAGTGTTGAACTCTCTCCATGTGTACAACGAATTGTCCGTGTTGTATTCAAACACCTTGGACGAGAAGTAGACCTCGGAAGAAAACCCTCCAATCAGAACCAGCTTGTTGTCGCTGACCTGAGTCAACGTGTGTCCAACCAACGCCGGCATCCATTGGGGGATCTGCAACATCATTAGCATACAATTAGCATAATGATTAGCATACAAATCAACAGCTTGTTGTCGCTGACCTGAGTTAACGTGTGTCCAACCAACGCCGGCATCCATTGGGGGATCTGCAACGTCATTAGCATAAATTAGCATAATGATTAGCATAAAAATCAACAGCTTGTTGTCGCTGACCTGAGTTAACGTGTGTCCAACCAATGCCGGCATCCATTGGGGATCTATCACGTCATTAGCATATGATTAGCATTAGAAATGAATCAAAATCATTTACATTATTAGTACCTGATAATGAACGGGGATCTACCACGTCATTAGCATATGATTAGCATTAGAAATGAATCAAAATCATTTACATTATTAGTACCTGATGATGAACGTTATAACACAACACAGATCATGATCCAGTTACCATAACATTCAGTGAACATGATTTGTCACTGACATACACCACAAACCAGTTCACTTGCCTTAAGACTGATCACAGCCTGACAGCTCACAGTACATACACCATAAACAGTTTACATCACTCACAGTACATACACCATAAACAGTTCACATCACTCACAGTACATACACCATAAACAGTTTACATCACTCACAGTACATACACCATAAACAGTTCACACCACTCACAGTACATACACCATAAACAGTTCACATCACTCACAGTACATACACCATAAACAGTTCACATCACATACACTACATAGACCATAACCACAACTCACAGTACATACACCATAAACAGTTCACATCACTCACAGTACATACACCATAAACAGCTCACACCACTCACAGTACATACACCATAAACAGTTCACACCACTCACAGTACATACACCATAAACAGTTCACACCACTCACAGTACATACACCATAAACAGTTCACATCACTCACAGTACATACACCATAAACAGTTCACATCACATACACTACATAGACCATAACCACAACTCACAGTACATACACCATAAACAGTTCACACCACTCACAGTACATACACCATAAACAGTTCACACCACTCACAGTACATACACCATAAACAGTTCACACAACTCACAGTACATACACCATAAACAGTTCACACAACTCACAGTACATACACCATAAACAGTTCACACAACTCACAGTACATACACCATAAACAGTTCACACAACTCACAGTACATACACCATAAACAGTTCACACCACTCACAGTACATACACCATAAACAGTTCACACAACTCACAGTACATACACCATAAACAGTTCACACCACTCACAGTACATACACCATAAACAGTTCACACAACTCACAGTACATACACCATAAACAGTTCACACAACTCACAGTACATACACCATAAACAGTTCACACAACTCACAGTACATACACCATAAACAGTTCACACCACTCACAGTACATACACCAAAGACAACATACACCACCATACACACCATCCTCCCCAAAAACAACATACACCACCATACACACCACCCTCCCCAAAAACAACAAACACCACCACACACACCACCCTCCCCAAACCACTCACATACACCACCATACACACCACCCTCCCCAAAGACAACATACACCACCATACACACCACCCTCCCCAAAGACAACATACACCACCATACACACCACCCTCCCCAAAGACAACATACACCACCATACACACCACCCTCCCCAAAGACAACATACACCACCATACACACCACCCTCCCCAAAGACAACATACACCACCATACACACCACCCTCCCCAAAGACAACAAACACCACCATACACACCACCCTCCCCAAAGACAACATACACCACCATACACACCACCCTCCCCAAAGACAACATACACCACCATACACACCACCCTCCCCAAAGACAACATACACCACCATACACACCACCCTCCCCAAAGACAACATACACCACCATACACACCACCCTCCCCAAAGACAACATACACCACCATACACACCACCCTCCCCAAAGACTACATACACCACCCTCCCCAAAGACAACACACACCACCCTCCCCAAAGACTACATACACCACCATACACACCACCCTCCCCAAAGACTACATACACCACCATACACACCACCCTCCCCAAAGACTGCACACACCACCATACACACCACCCTCCCCAAAGACAACACACATCACCCTCCCCAGAGACAACATATACCACCATACACACCACCCTCCCCAAAGACTACATACACCACCCTCCCCAAAGACTACATACACCACCATACACACCACCCTCCCCAAAGACTACATACACCACCATACACACCACCCTCCCCAAAGACTACATACACCACCCTCCCCAAAGACTACATACACCACCCTCCCCAAAGACTACATACACCACCACATACACCACCCTCCCCAAAGACTACATACACCACCACATACACCACCCTCCCCAAAGACTACATACATCACCCTAAAGACTACATACACCACCCTCCCCAAAGACTACATACACCACCATACACACCACCCTCCCCAAAGACAACATACACCACCACATACACCACCCTCCCCAAAGACAACAAACACCACCACATACACCACCCTCCCCAAAGACTACATACACCACCATACACACCACCCTCCCCAAAGACTGCATACACCACCACACACACCACCCTCCCCAAAGACTACATACACCACCCTCCCCAAAGACTACATACACCACCATACACACCACCCTCCCCAAAGACTGCATACACCACCACACACACCACCCTCCCCAGAGACTACATACACCACCCTCCCCAAAGACTACATACACCACCATACACACCACCCTCCCCAAAGACTACATACACCACCATACACACCACCCTCCCCAAAGACTACATACACCACCACACACACCACCCTCCCCAAAGACTACATACACCACCATACAGATACACACCACCCTCCCCAAAGACTACATACACCACCACACACACCACCCTCCCCAAAGACAACATACACCACCATACACACCACCCTCCCCAAAGACAACATACACCACCATACACACCACCCTCCCCAAAGACTACATACACCACCCTCCCCAAAGACAACACACACCACCCTCCCCAAAGACAACACACACCACCCTCCCCAAAGACTACATACACCACCACACACACCACCCTCCCCAAAGACAACATACACCACCCTCCCCAAAGACTACATACACCACCATACACACCACCCTCCCCAAAGACAACACACACCACCCTCCCCAAAGACAACATACACCACCCTCCCCAAAGACAACATACACCACCCTCCCCAAAGACACATACCCACCCTCCCCAAAGACAACACACACCACCTTCCCCAAAGACTACATACACACCACCCTCCCCAAAGACAACATACACCACCCTCCCCAAAGACTACATACACCACCACATACACCACCCTCCCCAAAGACAACATACACCACCCTCCCCAAAGACTACATACACCACCACACACACCACCCTCCCCAAAGACAACATACAGGCTGGCAGAAGGGTCAGACAATCACTAGATTTCTCTAAGTACAGTGGAATCCGCTTAATCGGCCACTTTTGGGACCAGGAAGAATATGGCCGATAAAGCGAATCGGCCGATAAAATGAACATGGATATACTGTATGACGCAATTATGCAAGTCAAAAGCAATGACGTCAAAATTAAATGTTGCAGTTCAAATTCAAATTCTTTCCCTTTTTGTGATGTGTATGTGTGTGTGTGTGTGTGTTGTTTATTAATCCTACAACTTGACAGAAGCACGAGTAAAAGGCAATGATTTTGTTTTCTTGAGTGATTTTAACGCCATGCAGGATCTTTCAATTGACAACAGCTCACCTTCCAACTTCACACTCAACCATGTAAACGTCAAAAGCGTGTTGTCAGTTTGTCTGCCTCTGTTGTTCTCCCTCTCAAAAAGGGGTAAAGAGGAAAAATTAGAGAGAAAAAGTGGCCAATAAAGCGAAATTGAAGATTTCAGCTTTGGCCGTAAAAACGAACAAAATAACACATGCTTAAGAAGAAAAAATTCCGTTCCAGAGGAAATTGGCCGATTAAGCGGCTTTGGCCGATTATCCGATGGCCAATTAAACGGATTCCACTGTACATAACAATATAACATAGTGTTTTTTCCCTCAAAGATAACCTGTTTTCTCTCTGTTTGTCCGTTTGTTGTTTTACTGCTGGTTTTGGCTGTCAATGTTGACAGTTCATTGCTGAATTCACGCAAGCACGCACGCACACACACACACACAGAGTACTGACTGTTGGTTTCTGCCACAGTGCATTGTCGATGTTGTAGATATAGAGGTCACTGGTCGGCTCATGAGTGGTCTCCCTTGTGTTGTCGATCAGAATCTTCATGGGGTCAGGTTCCAGGAATCCGCCGTAGATAAAGATCTGCTTCCTCCCTGACACACAGGTGGAGGCATGGTGGTATCTGATAAAATAACATAACACAACACTGTCAATCTTCATGGGGTCAGGTTCCAGGAATCCGCCGTAGATACAGATCTGCTTCCTCCCTGACACACAGGTGGAGGCATGGTGGTATCTGATAAAATAACATAACAATACAATACAATACCATGCAGTACAACACAATACAATACAGTACAACACACAATACAAGTACACAATACAATCAACACAATACAACACAACACAATACCGCAGAATACAAACTAACATCATCACACTTCATGGACTGGTTCCAGGAATGATCAACTGCTGATGGCATCTGATGACAGAATGCAACACAATACAACACAATACAATGCCATGCAACATAACAGAATGCAACACAATGCCATACAACACAACAGAATGCAACACAATACAATGCCATACAACACAACAGAATGCAACACAATACAACACATACAATGCCATACAACACAACAGAATGCAACACAATACATACAATGCCATACAACACAACAGAATGCAACACAATACAACACATACAATGCCATACAACACAACAGAATGCAACACAACACATACAATGCCATACAACACAACAGAATGCAACACAACACATACAATGCCATACAACACAACAGAATGCAACACAATACAACCATACAACACAACAGAATGCAACACAATACAACACAATACAATGCCATACAACACAACAGAATGCAACACAATACAACACATACAATGCCATACAACACAACAGAATGCAACACAATACAACAATACATACAATGCCATACAACACAACAGAATGCAACACAATACAACACATACAATGTCATACAACACAACAGAATGCAACACAATACAATGCAATATAACAATGCAACACAACACAATGACACGCAATATAACAGAATGCAACACAATGCCATGCAATATAACAGAATGCAACACAACATAACAGAATGCAACACAATACAATGCAACACAACAGAATGCAATACAATGCAATGCAACACAATGCCACGCAATATAACAGAATGCAACACAATGCCATGCAATATAACAGAATGCAACACAATGCCATGCAATCACAACACAATGCAACACAATGACACGCAATATAACAGAATGCAACACAATGCCATGCAATATAACAGAATGCAACACAATGACACGCAATATAACAGAATGCAACACAATGCCATGCAATATAACAGAATGCAACACAACATAACAGAATGCAACACAATACAACAATAACACAACACAATGCAACACAATGCAACACAATACAACATAACACAATACAACACAATACAACACAATGCAACACAATACACAATACAACAGAACACAACACAATACAACAACAAACACAATACAACAGAATGCAACACAATACAACATAACACAATACAACAGAATGCAACACAATACAACATAACACAATACAACAGAATGCAACACAATACAACATAACACAATACAACAGAATGCAACACAATACAACATAACACAATACAACAGAATGCAACACAATACAACATAACACAATACAACAGAATGCAACACAATACAACATAACACAATACAATACAACAGAATGCAACACAATACAACATAACACAATACAACAGAATGCAACACAATACAACATAACACAATACAACAGAATGCAACACAATACAACATAACACAATACAACAGAATGCAACACAATACAACATAACACAATACAACAGAATGCAACACAATACAACATAACACTATACAACAGAATGCAACACAATACAACAGAATGCAGTATACCATCAATGGTCACACTCTTCATGGGGTCTGGTTCTAGGAATGGTCATCTGATTTCTCCAAGTCCAAGCCTTAGTAGTCCAGACACTAACAGGCACAGATGGTGAAACATAATGTCCACCATATCTCACTACAATGTGCACATAATGTGCACCATATCTCACTACAATGTGCACATAATGTCCACCATATCTCACTACAATGTGCACATAATGTCCACCATATCTCACTACAATGTGCACATAATGTCCACCATATCTCACTACAATGTGCACATCATGTCCACCATATCTCACTACAATGTGCACATAATGTGCACCATATCTCACTACAATGTGCACATAATGTGCACCATATCTCACTACAATGTGCACATAATGTCCACCATATCTCACTACAATGTGCACATAATGTCCACCATATCTCACTACAATGTGCACATAATGTGCACCATATCTCACTACAATGTGCACATAATGTCCACCATATCTCACTACAATGTGCACATAATGTGCACCATATCTCACTACAATGTGCACATAATGTCCACCATATCTCACTACAATGTGCACATCATGTCCACCATATCTCACTACAATGTGCACATAATGTCCACCATATCTCACTACAATGTGCACATAATGTGCACCATATCTCACTACAATGTGCACATAATGTCCACCATATCTCACTGCAATGTGCACATAATGTCCACCATATCTCACTACAGTGTGCACATAATGTCCACCATATCTCACTACAATGTGCACATAATGTCCACCATATCTCACTACAATGTGCACATAATGTCCACCATATCTCACTACAATGTGCACATAATGTCCACCATATCTCACTACAATGTGCACATAATGTCCACCATATCTCACTACAATGTGCACATAATGTCCACCATATCTCACTACAATGTGCACATAATGTCCACCATATCTCACTACAGTGTGCACATAATGTCCACCATATCTCACTACAATGTGCACATCATGTCCACCATATCTCACTACAATGTGCACATCATGTCCACCATATCTCACTACAATGTGCACATCATGTCCACCATATCTCACTACAATGTGCATCCACACTCTACCCCCCACCTTCCTTTAGGCACAGTTCATTCAGTAGTCCATGATCCAGACTGTACCCCCACCTTCCTTTAGGCACAGTTCATTCAGTAGTCCATGATCCAGACTGTACCCCCCCAAACATATCACTACAATGTGCACAGTACAACACTAACACCCACCTTCCTTTAGGCACAGTTCATTCAGTAGTCCATGGTCCAGACTGTACCCCCCCACCTTCCTTTAGGCACAGTTCATTCAGTAGTCCATGGTCCACACTCTACCCCCCACCTTCCTTTAGGCACAGTTCATTCAGTAGTCCATGATCCAGACTGTACCCCCACCTTCCTTTAGGCACAGTTCATTCAGTAGTCCATGATCCAGACTGTACCCCCCAAACATATCACTACAATGTGCACAGTACAACACTAACACCCACCTTCCTTTAGGCACAGTTCATTCAGTAGTCCATGGTCCAGACTGTACCCCCCCACCTTCCTTTAGGCACAGTTCATTCAGTAGTCCATGGTCCACACTCTACCCCCCACCTTCCTTTAGGCACAGTTCATTCAGTAGTCCATGATCCAGACTGTACCCCCACCTTCCTTTAGGCACAGTTCATTCAGTAGTCCATGATCCAGACTGTACCCCCCCAAACATATCACTACAATGTGCACAGTACAACACTAACACCCACCTTCCTTTAGGCACAGTTCATTCAGTAGTCCATGATCCAGACTGTACCCCCCACCTTCCTTTAGGCACAGTTCATTCAGTAGTCCATGGTCCAGACTGTACCCCCCCACCTTCCTTTAGGCACAGTTCATTCAGTAGTCCATGATCCAGACTGTACCCCCCACCTTCCTTTAGGCACAGTTCATTCAGTAGTCCATGATCCAGACTGTACCCCCCCACCTTCCTTTAGGCACAGTTCATTCAGTAGTCCATGATCCAGACTGTACCCCCCAAACATATCACTATAACTAGTGCAACGCCTAGTACCGGTAACGCCAAGTACCGGTAATGCTGAGTAGCGGTTTCGCCGGGTCCGCGAAATATTATATTATTACTTTTGTGTCTCTCCCTCCTTCCATCTTCTTCTCTCATCCTGTTCTACCCCCCACCGCACCCACCCATCCCCACCCCCGCCCCCTCTACTCCCCACCCCCACCCCCACACACGCACTCGTTAACCTCATAGTGAACGGCAATGAGCTGGAAGGCAATAGCGGTGAATAGCGTGATGTTGGTACCTCGGTAAAGTAATCTCCGCTCTCCAACCACCTTGTTGGCCGCTCGCAAGCAGTATCGAGCTGATTGTTTTGTAAAGTGTTGATTGAACTTTGGGTCGGCGCAAATGTAAATTGGCTCATATCGCGCGCGTTTATGAATGGATGCTGTTGAAATTTTGCACCAAGATAGTCACAATCCCTGGTCATGCATGTTCTAAATTTCGAGGCAATGCCCAGTCTCGTTTCACCGCGGTTTGTGAAAATGTGAAGCGGCGCATATCGCGCGCGTTTATAAATCGATTCGCTTCCAGTTTGGCACAGGTATAGTCACTGTCCCCGGTCATCTACCTTCCAAATTTGAAGGCAATCCATCCAGAAATACCGGAGATACGGGCGCCGAGAGGCCGGTGGATACGCGTTTCGCGCATTTGCCAAACCGTGCAAATGACACGGCCGCCTTGGTTGCCATTGCCATTGCCACGTTAGGGCTGATAGCAAACTTGAAGCGATTCAGTTGAAAAACGGTGGAGTTATAAGGCCCGTTCTGTGTTCCACACACACACACGGAAACACAGTTGGTGTTTAATAATATGATGTGCACAATACAACACCAACACCCACCTTCTTTTAGGCACAGTTCATTCAGTAGTCCATGATCCAGACTGTACCCCCCCACCTTCCTTTAGGCACAGTTCATTCAGTAGTCCATGATCCAGACTGTACCCCCACCTTCCTTTAGGCACAGTTCATTCAGTAGTCCATGATCCAGACTGTACCCCCCAAACATATCACTACAATGTGCACAGTACACCAACACCCACCTTCCTTTAGGCACAGTTCATTCAGTAGTCCATGATCCAGACTGTTACCCCCCAAACATATCACTACAATGTGCACAGTACAACACCAACACCCACCTTCCTTTAGGCACAGTTCATTCAGTAGTCCATGATCCAGACTGTACCCCCCAAACATATCACTACAATGTGCACAGTACAACACCAACACCCACCTTCCTTTAGGCACAGTTCATTCAGTAGTCCATGATCCAGACTGTACCCCCACCTTCCTTTAGGCACAGTTCATTCAGTAGTCCATGATCCAGACTGTACCCCCACCTTCCTTTAGGCACAGTTCATTCAGTAGTCCATGATCCAGACTGTTACCCCCCAAACATATCACTACAATGTGCACAGTACAACACTAACACCCACCTTCCTTTAGGCACAGTTCATTCAGTAGTCCATGATCCAGACTGTACCCCCACCTTCCTTTAGGCACAGTTCATTCAGTAGTCCATGATCCAGACTGTTACCCCCCAAACATATCACTACAATGTGCACAGTACACCAACACCCACCTTCCTTTAGGCACAGTTCCATTAGGTGTGATAAGCGTCCACTGTCCACTCAGAGTATTATATCTCCACATGTCGTTGAGTAGTCCATGGTCCAGACTGTACCCCCCAAACAAATAAAGGTGGTGATCCCCGCATGACACCAGCGTGTGGCCCACACGGGGGCAGGGTGCCGACGTATCCCGGCCCAAGCGGCTGTAGTCTATTAATAGCTCCACATGAGGGTTGGCTCCGATGTTGATGCTGCAGTCTTTGCCCGAGTAGTTGGCATGGCAACGGCACATTCGATACACCTGAAATCACAGAATGCAATCTCTAAGTGGGTTACCATGGAAAGACTTTTCCTAACTGACCACAGTATCAATTAAAGAAATCACAGAATGCAACCTCTAAGTGGGTTACCATGGAAAGACTTTTCCTAACTGACCACAGTATCAATTAAAGAAATCACAGAATGCAACCTCTAAGTGGGTTACCATGGAAAGACTTTTCCTAACTGACCACAGTTGCGTTCAAAAGGGACACAAACATGAGAGACCTACTTGTGCACTCCAGGTTCACAGAACAAAGCGACAATACTGACACAGCGTCCACCATCCATGCTGGTAATCAACCCTGCAACCAAAAGAACTGCAAAACCTGTCCTTTCATAGAACCCAACCTCAACTTCCGTGGCACAAACGGACATTTCATTGTGCGAAGCCATTTTTCCTGCCGTTCAGAAAATCTCATCTACATAATAACATGTACCCAATGTTCTGCACTGTATGTGGGCGAGACCTACCGAAGCCTGAATGAATCTCATCTACATAATAACATGTACCCAATGTTCTGCACTGTATGTGGGCGAGACCTACCGTAGCCTGAATGAATCTCATCTACATAATAACATGTACCCAATGTTCTGCACTGTATGTGGGCGAGACCTACCGAAGCCTGAACGAATCTCATCTACATAATAACATGTACCCAATGTTCTGCACTGTATGTGGGTGAGACCTACCGTAGCCTGAACGAATCTCATCTACATAATAACATGTACCCAATGTTCTGCACTGTATGTGGGCGAGACCTACCGTAGCCTGAACGAATCTCATCTACATAATAACATGTACCCAATGTTCTGCACTGTATGTGGGCGAGACCTACCGTAGCCTGAACGAATCTCATCTACATAATAACATGTACCCAATGTTCTGCACTGTATGTGGGCGAGACCTACCGAAGCCTGAACGAATCTCATCTACATAATAACATGTACCCAATGTTCTGCACTGTATGTGGGCGAGACCTACCGTAGCCTGAACGAATCTCATCTACATAATAACATGCACCCAATGTTCTGCACTGTATGTGGGCGAGACCTACCGTAGCCTGAACGAATCTCATCTACATAATAACATGTACCCAATGTTCTGCACTGTATGTGGGCGAGACCTACCGAAGCCTGAACGAATCTCATCTACATAATAACATGTACCCAATGTTCTGCACTGTATGTGGGCGAGACCTACCGTAGCCTGAACGAATCTCATCTACATAATAACATGTACCCAATGTTCTGCACTGTATGTGGGCGAGACCTACCGTAGCCTGAACGAATCTCATCTACATAATAACATGTACCCAATGTTCTGCACTGTATGTGGGCGAGACCTACCGTAGCCTGAACGAATCTCATCTACATAATAACATGCACCCAATGTTCTGCACTGTATGTGGGCGAGACCTACCGTAGCCTGAACGAATCTCATCTACATAATAACATGTACCCAATGTTCTGCACTGTATGTGGGCGAGACCTACCGAAGCCTGAACGAATCTCATCTACATAATAACATGTACCCAATGTTCTGCACTGTATGTGGGCGAGACCTACCGTAGCCTGAACGAATCTCATCTACATAATAACATGTACCCAATGTTCTGCACTGTATGTGGGCGAGACCTACCGTAGCCTGAACGAATCTCATCTACATAATAACATGTACCCAATGTTCTGCACTGTATGTGGGCGAGACCTACCGTAGCCTGAACGAATCTCATCTACATAATAACATGTACCCAATGTTCTGCACTGTATGTGGGCGAGACCTACCGTAGCCTGAACGAATCTCATCTACATAATAACATGCACCCAATGTTCTGCACTGTATGTGGGCGAGACCTACCGTAGCCTGAACGAATCTCATCTACATAATAACATGCACCCAATGTTCTGCACTGTATGTGGGCGAGACCTACCGTAGCCTGAACGAATCTCATCTACATAATAACATGCACCCAATGTTCTGCACTGTATGTGGGCGAGACCTACCGTAGCCTGAACGAACGTTTTGTGGAACATGAGCGAGCCATACGCCTGAAATATCAAACGTCAGTTGCTTGTCATTTTGACAGTTGCTTGTCATCATGGCTCATAACATGGACTGTATGGCCTTTGTCAGGAGGATAATAAAGCTTCCTCCATGCAGGCTACAAAGTGCATGGGAACAAAGGACTCCTTTGTCAGGAGGATAATAAAGCTTCCTCCATGCAGGCTGCAAAGTGCATGGGAACAAAGGACTCCTTTGTCAGGAGGATAATAAAGCTTCCTCCATGCAGGCTGCAAAGTGCATGGGAACAAAGGACTCCTTTGTCAGGAGGATAATAAAGCTTCCTCCATGCAGGCTACAAAGTGCATGGGAACAAAGGACTCCTTTGTCAGGAGGATAATAAAGCTTCCTCCATGCAGGCTACAAAGTGCATGGGAACCAATGACTCCTTTGTCAGGAGGATAATAAAGCTTCCTCCATGCAGGCTACAAAGTGCATGGGAACAAAGGACTCCTTTGTCAGGAGGATAATAAAGCTTCCTCCATGCAGGCTACAAAGTGCATGGGAACAAAGGACTCCTTTGTCAGGAGGATAATAAAGCTTCCTCCATGCAGGCTACAAAGTGCATGGGAACCAATGACTCCTTTGTCAGGAGGATAATAAAGCTTCCTCCATGCAGGCTGCAAAGTGCATGGGAACAAAGGACTCCTTTGTCAGGAGGATAATAAAGCTTCCTCCATGCAGGCTACAAAGTGCATGGGAACAAAGGACTCCTTTGTCAGGAGGATAATAAAGCTTCCTCCATGCAGGCTGCAAAGTGCATGGGAACAAAGGACTCCTTTGTCAGGAGGATAATAAAGCTTCCTCCATGCAGGCTGCAAAGTGCATGGGAACAAAGGACTGCTTTGTCAGGAGGATAATAACAGACAACAATAACAACACAAAAGAATGATATTAACCACTCACCATATCATACATAACAATACTACAACTCAATGTGTCACACCTCCCCTGCCCCTTGAGCTCATAACACATCTCCTGTTGACACCCATATCAACAACAATAACAACATTACAACTCACCATGTCACACTTCCCCTGCCCCTTGAGGTCATAACACATCTCCTGCTGACACCCATATCAACAACAATAACAACATTACAACTCACTGTGTCACTTCCCCTGCCCCTTGTGCTCATAACACATCTCCTGCTGACACCCATATCAACAACAATAACAACAATACAACTCACCGTGTCACACTTCATAACACATCTCCTGCTGACACCCATAACAACAACAACAACAATATTACAACTCACCGTGTCACACTTCATAACACATCTCCTGCTGACACCCATAACAACAATAACAACAATACAACTCACTGTGTCACACTTCATAACACATCTCCTGCTGACACCCATAACAACAACAATAACAACAATACAACTCACTGTGTCACACTTCATAACACATCTCCTGCTGACACCCATAACAACAACAATAACAACAATATTACAACTCACTGTGTCACACTTCATAACACATCTCCTGCTGACACCCATAACAACAACAATAACAACAATACAACTCACTGTGTCACACTTCATAACACATCTCCTGCTGACACCCATAACAACAACAATAACAACAATACAACTCACTGTGTCACACTTCATAACACATCTCCTGCTGACACCCATAACAACAACAATAACAACAATATTACAACTCACTGTGTCACACTTCATAACACATCTCCTGCTGACACCCATATCAACAACAATAACAATACAACTCACTGTGTCACACTTCATAACACATCTCCAGCTGACACCCATATCAACAACAATAACAACAATATTACAACTCACCGTGTCACACTTCATAACACATCTCCAGCTGACACCCATATCAACAACAATAACAACAATATTACAACTCACTGTGTCACACTTCATAACACATCTCCAGCTGACACCCATATCAACAACAATAACAACAATATTACAACTCACTGTGTCACACTTCATAACACATCTCCTGCTGACACCCATATCAACAACAATAACAACAATACAACTCACTGTGTCACACTTCATAACACATCTCCAGCTGACACCCATATCAACAACAATAACAACAATATCACAACTCACTGTGTCACACTTCATAACACATCTCCTGCTGACACCCATATCAACAACAATAACAACAATACAACTCACTGTGTCACACTTCATAACACATCTCCAGCTGACACCCATATCAACAACAATAACAACAATATTACAACTCACCGTGTCACACTTCATAACACATCTCCTGCTGACACCCATATCAACAACAATAACAACAATATTACAACTCACTGTGTCACACTTCATAACACATCTCCTGTTGACACCCATATCAACAACAATAACAACAATATTACAACTCACTGTGTCACACTTCATAACACATCTCCAGCTGACACCCATATCAACAACAATAACAACAATATTACAACTCACTGTGTCACACTTCATAACACATCTCCTGCTGACACCCATATCAACAACAATAACAACAATACAACTCACCGTGTCACACTTCATAACACATCTCCTGTTGACACCCATATCAACAACAACAACAATATTACAACTCACTGTGTCACACTTCATAACACATCTCCTGCTGACACCCATATCAACAACAATAACAACAATACAACTCACTGTGTCACACTTCATAACACATCTCCTGTTGACACCCATATCAACAACAACAAC
The DNA here is from genome assembly GCA_017654935.2 of Phymorhynchus buccinoides. Taxonomy (NCBI): domain Eukaryota; kingdom Metazoa; phylum Mollusca; class Gastropoda; order Neogastropoda; family Raphitomidae; genus Phymorhynchus; species Phymorhynchus buccinoides. Next base: position 47,200,494 of record CM065705.1, on the reverse strand, counting down.
AATATTACAACTCACTGTGTCACACTTCATAACACACCTCCAGCTGACACCCATATCAACAACAATAACAACAATACAACTCACTGTGTCACACTTCATAACACATCTCCTGCTGACACCCATATCAACAACAATAACAACATATCAACAACAATAATAACAATATTACAACTCACTGTGTCACACTTCATAACACATCTCCAGCTGACACCCATATCAACAACAATAACAACAATACAACTCACTGTGTCACACTTCATAACACATCTCCTGTTGACACCCATATCAACAACAATAACAACATATCAACAACAACAACAATATTACAACTCACTGTGTCACACTTCATAACACATCTCCTGCTGACACCCATATCAACAACAATAACAACAATACAACTCACTGTGTCACACTTCATAACACATCTCCTGTTGACACCCATATCAACAACAATAACAACATATCAACAACAATAACAACAATATTACAACTCACTGTGTCACACTTCATAACACATCTCCTGCTGACACCCATATCAACAACAATAACAACAATATTACAACTCACTGTGTCACACTTCATAACACATCTCCAGCTGACACCCATATCAACAACAATAACAACAATATTACAACTCACTGTGTCACACTTCATAACACATCTCCAGCTGACACCCATATCAACAACAATATCAACAATACAACTCACTGTGTCACACTTCATAACACATCTCCAGCTGACACCCATATCAACAACAATAACAACAATATTACAACTCACCGTGTCACACTTCATAACACATCTCCAGCTGACACCCATATCAACAACAATAACAACAATATTACAACTCACTGTGTCACACTTCATAACACATCTCCTGCTGACACCCATATCAACAACAATAACAACAATATTACAACTCACTGTGTCACACTTCCCCTGTCCTCTGTGCTCATAGCACTGGTGGGGACACATCTCCTGTTGACACCCATATCAACAACAATAACAACAATATTACAACTCACTGTGTCACACTTCCCCTGTCCTCTGTGCTCATAGCACTGGTGGGGACACATCTCCTGTTGACACCCCGGCCCAAAGAATCCAGGGGGACAGGTGCAGCGGCCCTGGAAACAGGTGAAGGTCCAGGTGTCGTCCACCGCACACTGACCGCTGCAGGTCTCTGGACGATACGTGGCATTGAACCCTCCAGTTCTGGACACTGCAGTGATAATGACAATAAACATAATGATGATAATAATGGAAACAGGTGAAGGTCCAGGTGTCGTCCACCGCACACTGACCGCTGCAGGTCTCTGGACGATACGTGGCATTGAACCCTCCAGTTCTGGACACTGCAGTGATAATGACAATAAACATAATGATGATAATAATGGAAACAGGTGAAGGTCCAGGTGTCGTCCACCGCACACTGACCGCTGCAGGTCTCTGGACGATACGTGGCATTGAACCCTCCAGTTCTGGACACTGCAGTGATAATGACAATAAACATAATGATGATAATAATGGAAACAGGTGAAGGTCCAGGTGTCGTCCACCGCACACTGACCGCTGCAGGTCTCTGGACGATACGTGGCATTGAACCCTCCAGTTCTGGACACTGCAGTGATAATGACAATAAACATAATGATGATAATAATGGAAACAGGTGAAGGTCCAGGTGTCGTCCACCGCACACTGACCGCTGCAGGTCTCTGGACGACACGTGGCATTGAACCCTCCAGTTCTGGACACTGAACAAACTCCAGGCAATAGTTTAACAGGAAACAAAATAGCAACAAACACCAGGCAAAAGTTTAACATGGAAACAAAATAGCAACAAACACGATCGCGGGTGATCAGAATTCAAGGGAAAGAACTGTTAGGAGTTAAGAAACGTCAGAGTTATAAAGCCCCGTTTCCCGTTGGCGCTGCTGTGAGAGTGACATGCTCACCCTAGTAACGGTAATGCCTAGTAACGGTAACGCCAAGTACTGGTAACACTGAGTACAGCAAACCTGAAGGCCCCGTTTCCCGTTGGCGCTGCTCTGAGAGTGATGCGCTCTCCCTAGTAACAGTAACGCCTAGTAACGGTAACGCCAAGTACTGGTAACGCTGAGTACAGCAAATTTGAAGCGATTCGGTTAAGAAACGTCGGAGTTATAAGGCCCCGTTTCCCGTTGGCGCTGCTCTGAGAGTGACGCGCTCTCCCGATTCTCTTCAAATTTGCTGCCAGGCTTCGCCCCTACCACAGCAAGCCTGACAGCAAATGTGAAGCGATTCGGTTAAAAAACGGCGGAGTTATTTGTGAAAAGGTCAAGCGGCGTATATCGCGCGCGTTTCTGCATCAATTCGCTTCCGGTTTGGCACATCGATAGTTACCGTCCCCGGTCATCTACCTGCCAAATTTGAAGGTAATCAGTCCATAAATACCGGAGATACGGGCAACAAGAGGCCGGTGGATACAAACCGCGCAAATGACACGGCCGCCTTGGTTGCCGTTGCCATCGCCCCGTTAGGGCTCACAGCAAATTTGAAGCGATTCGTTCGAAAAACGGTGGAGTTATAAGGCCCAATTTGTGTTTCAGACAGACAGACACACACACGGACACTTGGCTTTTTATTATATGATGGAAACAAAATAGCAACAAACTCCAGGCAATAGTTTAACAGAACATAGAAACAAAATAGCAACAAACTCCAGGTAATAGTTAAACATGGAAACAAAATAGCAACAAACTCCAGGTAATAGTTAAACATGGAAACAAAATAGCAACAAACTCCAGGTAATAGTTAAACATGGAAACAAAATAGCAACAAACTCCAGGCAAGAGTTTAACATGGAAACAAAATAGCAACAAACTCCAGGCAAGTGTTTAACATGGAAACAAAATAGCAACAAACTCCAGGCAAGTGTTTAACATGGAAACAAAATAGCAACAAACTCCAGGCAAGTGTTTAACATGGAAACAAAATAGCAACAAACTCCAGGCAAGTGTTTAACATGGAAACAAAATAGCAACAAACTCCAGGCAAGTGTTTAACATGGAAACAAAATAGCAACAAACTCCAGGCAAGTGTTTAACATGGAAACAAAATAGCAACAAACTCCAGGCAAGTGTTTAACATGGAAACAAAATAGCAACAAACTCCAGGCAAGTGTTTAACATGGAAACAAAATAGCAACAAACTCCAGGCAAGTGTTTAACATGGAAACAAAATAGCAACAAACTCCAGGCAAGTGTTTAACATGGAAACAAAATAGCAACAAACTCCAGGCAAGTGTTTAACATGGAAACAAAATAGCAACAAACTCCAGGCAAGTGTTTAACATGGAAACAAAATAGCAACAAACTCCAGGCAAGAGTTTAACATGGAAACAAAATAGCAACAAACTCCAGGCAAGTGTTTAACATGGAAACAAAATAGCAACAAACTCCAGGCAAGTGTTTAACATGGAAACAAAATAGCAACAAACTCCAGGCAAGTGTTTAACATGGAAACAAAATAGCAACAAACTCCAGGCAAGTGTTTAACATGGAAACAAAATAGCAACAAACTCCAGGCAAGTGTTTAACATGGAAACAAAATAGCAACAAACTCCAGGCAAGTGTTTAACATGGAAACAAAATAGCAACAAACTCCAGGCAAGTGTTTAACATGGAAACAAAATAGCAACAAACTCCAGGCAAGTGTTTAACATGGAAACAAAATAGCAACAAACTCCAGGCAATAGTTTAACATGGAAACAAAATAGCAACAAACTCCAGGCAAGTGTTTAACATGGAAACAAAATAGCAACAAACTCCAGGCAAGTGTTTAACATGGAAACAAAATAGCAACAAACTCCAGGCAAGTGTTTAACATGGAAACAAAATAGCAACAAACTCCAGGCAAGTGTTTAACATGGAAACAAAATAGCAACAAACTCCAGGCAAGTGTTTAACATGGAAACAAAATAGCAACAAACTCCAGGCAAGTGTTTAACATGGAAACAAAATAGCAACAAACTCCAGGCAAGTGTTTAACATGGAAACAAAATAGCAACAAACTCCAGGCAAGTGTTTAACATGGAAACAAAATAGCAACAAACTCCAGGCAATAGTCTAACAGAAAACCAAGAAAAACATGGCCTACACTGTTTGAAATCCATGGCAACAAACAAAACATAACCTACACTGTTTGAAATCCATAAAACAAACAAAACATGGCCTACACTGTTTGAAATCCATAAAACAAACAAAACATGGCCTACACTGTTTGAAATCCATGGCAACAAACAAAACATAACCTACACTGTTTGAAATCCATAAAACAAACAAAACATGGCCTACACTGTTTGAAATCCATGGCAACAAACAAAACATGGCCTACACTGTTTGAAATCCATGGCAACAAACAAAACATAACCTACACTGTTTGAAATCCATAAAACAAACAAAACATGGCCTACACTGCTTGAAATCCATGGCAACAAACAAAACATAGCCTACACTGTTTGAAATCCATGGCAACAAACAAAACATAACCTACACTGTTTGAAATCCATAAAACAAACAAAACATGGCCTACACTGTTTGAAATCCATGGCAACAAACAAAACATAGCCTACACTGTTTGAAATCCATGGCAACAAACAAAACATGGCCTACACTGAAATCCATAAAACAAACAAAACATGGCCCACACTGTTTGAAATCCATGGCAACAAACAAAACATGGCCTACACTGTTTGAAATCCATGGCAACAAACAAAACATGGCCTACACTGTTTGAAATCCATGGCAACAAACAAAACATGGCCTACACTGGCCTTGAAATCCATGGCAACAAACAAAACATAACCTACACTGTTTGAAATCCATAAAACAAACAAAACATGGCCCACACTGTTTGAAATCCATGGCAACAAACAAAACATGGCCTACACTGCTTGAAATCCATGGCAACAAACAAAACCGAAAAAACATAGCCTACACTGTTTGAAATCCATGGCAACAAACTTACAACCAGCATGGAGATATTTCTTCACAGCTTAACAATATTTGTTTACTTTTTGACGATTCAGAATTAGAGGGGGGGGGGGGACATTCCGACAAATTAGCAATAAATTCAAAATTAGTATAAGAAGCCAAACGCCTGCGACTTTGCAGGCAAATCTCCAACACACACAACTTACTCAGTAGATTGGCCTCAAAGATGACGGTGACAGTGCCGGAATAGGCATACACAGTGACGTCCCTTCCTGGGTTGATGCCACAGATTGAGGCCAGATGATGAGCCGACGATGATCGAGAACCGTTGATGTGGGGAGGTATACCATCATACACCTGAATGGCGTCCTGGAAAATAACCATAACAATGATAACTAGAGGGCTTATGTTTGCTGTTGAGAGCAAACATGACAGGATTCTCCCCCTAAACAGCCATTTGCAAGATATTCAATATTAAAACTTTCTCCGCTTTCGGTTCGAATTTATGACGAAAGTATTGCACTGTTACTCTTTAGTAAATACTGAAAATATGAAAGTATTGCACTGTTACTCTTTAGTAAAGACTAAAAATATGAAAGTATTCCATGCAGCCGTTTTCAAGTTATTCAAGATTAAAGTTTTGCCAAAATTTGCCATTTGTTGCCATATTTCGGCCACATTTTGGCCAATCGGTTTAATATTGGAAATCTAGCATTAGCATAATGTCCTTCAATTTTCCTGCAAATTTCAGAGAAATCGGATGACAAATAAAAAAATTCCATAAATGGGAATAAGTGAAAGTGACACAACCAAATTTACATAAATTTGAATAACTTCCAAACTAAAAAACATATAACCAAACTCCTTTCCGACCTGGGCCAACATAAGAGCTATAGCATTCAGTAGTTAACTTTGTGACGTCACTTCCGGTTTTGGCTATTCCATGAGCCAAATGAAAGCTGCTCGTTCCTAGCTGGAGCACTTCTGGTTCGTACGTCCGGTTTGGCTTTAGAATGAAAATGTTGGAAATCTACTTTTAAGTAAATGCTGAAAATATGAACAAAGTCCGTTCAGCCGTTTTTGAGATATTCTAGATTGAAATTTCGCCGATTTTGCGGTTTTTTTGCCATATTTTGCCGATAATTCGGCAACATCATTTAATATTTTTAATTTCTTATTCCTACATATTCCTGCAACTTTTCTGAAAATTTGAGCTAAATCGGACCCCCCCAAAAAAAGGAAGAAAAAGAAAAAAAAGAATTCTTACCAAAGCAAAAGTATTCTCCCTAAAGGGGAGATAATCTTAATAATAATGATAACTGATAATAATAATAACGATGATGATCATGATGATGATAATAAAGATAATAATGATGCTTAAATAACTAGAGGGCTTATGTTTGCCTTTAAGAGCAAACATGACAGGATTCTCCCCTCAAACAGCCCATTTGCAAGTTATCCAATATTAAAATTTGGCTAAATTTGGCCTTTTTCGTCTCTACTTCCGGTTGGCACTTCCGGTTCAAATTTATAACAAAAGTATTGCAATGTAACTCTTTAACAAATATTGAAAATATGAAAAGTTCAAAACACAAACATACACACACACAGCAAAGGTGATCTTGGCCACATCGTATCACGGTTTCCTCTCGCTGTTGGCGTGGCACACACCACATCATATCTCTATCTACATCTCTATCTCTCACCTGTCCACACTCTATATGTCTCCCTCCACAGTAAAGGCGATGATCTTGGCCACATCGTATCACGGTTTACTCTCGCTGTTGGCGTGGCACACACCACATCATATCTCTATCTACATCTCTATCTCTCACCTGTCCACACTCTATCTGCATGTCTCCCTCCACAGTAAAGGCGATGATCTTGGCCACATCGTATCACGGTTTCCTCTCGCTGTTGGCGTGGCACACACCACATCATATCTCTATCTACATCTCTATCTCTCACCTGTCCACACTCTATCTGCATGTCTCCCTCCACAGTAAAGGCGATGATCTTGGCCACATCGTATCACGGTTTACTCTCGCTGTTGGCGTGGCACACACCACATCATATCTCTATCTACATCTCTATCTCTCACCTGTCCACACTCTATCTGCATGTCTCCCTCCACAGTAAAGGCGATGATCTTGGCCACATCGTATCGCGGTTTCCTCTCGCTGTTGGCGTGGAACACAGTCAGTATCCACAGGCAGTAGGCATGGGACGCATCACGCACACCACGACCCCTGTACGACCCCAAGCCTCCTTCTGAGATCTCCGTGTAGATCGACCGGCCGTCACACTGTCGATAGCACTTGCCTCCGTTCCTGAAAACATCATAATAGTGAAATAGTAAAATACGGAGATAAATTATTATTGAAACATGACTTTTATTATACACCAAGCCTCCTCCGTGACACTGTCGATAGCACTTGCCTCCGTTCCTGAAAATTATTATTAAAACATGATTGCTTTATAATACACCAAGCCTCCTTCTGAGATCTCTGTGTAGATTGATCGACTGTGACACTGTCGATAGCACTTGCCTCCGTTCCTGAAATCAATCAAAAATAGATACAGTATTATAACAGACACATGACATACTGTAGAATCAATCCAATATAGATACAGTATTATAACACATGACATACTGTAGAATCAATCCAATATAGATACAGTATTATAACAGACACATGACATACTGTAGAATCAATCCAATATAGATACAGTATTATAACAGACACATGACATACTGTAGAATCAATCCAATATAGATACAGTATTATAACACATGACATACTGTAGAATCAATCCAATATAGATACAGTATTATAACACATAACATACTGTAGAATCAATCCAATATAGATACAGTATTATAACACATGACATACTGTAGAATCAATCCAATATAGATACAGTATTATAACAGACACATGACATACTGTAGAATCAATCCAATATAGATACAGTATTATAACACATGACATACTGTAGAATCAATCCAATATAGATACAGTATTATAACACATGACATACTGTAGAATCAATCCAATATAGATACAGTACTATAACAGACACATGACATACTGTAGAATCAATCCAATATAGATACAGTATTATAACACATGACATACTGTAGAATCAATCCAATATAGATACAGTATTATAACACATGACATACTATAGAATCAATCCAATATAGATACAGTATTATAACACATGACATACTGTAGAATCAATCCAATATAGATACAGTACTATAACAGACACATGACATACTGTAGAATCAATCCAATATAGATACAGTACTATAACAGACACATGGCATACTGTAGAATCAATCCAATATAGATACAGTACTATAACAGACACATGACATACTGTAGAATCAATCCAATATAGATACAGTATTATAACAGACACATGACATACTGTAGAATCAATCCAATATAGATACAGTATTATAACACATGACATACTGTAGAATCAATCCAATATAGATACAGTACTATAACAGACACATGGCATACTGCACTGTCAGCAGCACATGCGTCTGTTCCAAATAGCATATTTAGTGTCAGTGTCTGAACTCCAACATCCGTTATGATTTTTATTCTGTATCATTTAACCCTGTTGATCCTGATGGTGTTATGATTCTGTATCATTTAACACAGTGCAGCCTGATGGTGTTATGATTCTGTATCATTTAACCCTGTTGATCCTGATGGTGTTATGATGATTCTGTATCATTTAACACAGTGCAGCCTGATGGTGTTATGATTCTGTATCATTTAACACAGTGCAGCCTGATGGTGTTATGATTCTGTATCATTTAACACAGTGCAGCCTGATGGTGTTATGATTCTGTATCATTTAACACAGTGCAGCCTGATGATGATTCTGTATCATTTAACCCTGTTGATCCTGATGGTGTTATGATTCTGTATCATTTAACACAGTGCAGCCTGATGGTGTTATGATTCTGTATCATTTAACCCTGTTGATCCTGATGGTGTTATGATTCTGTATCATTTAACACAGTGCAGCCTGATGGTGTTGTGATTCTGTATCATTTAACACAGTGCAGCCTGATGGTGTTATGATTCTGTATCATTTAACACAGTGCAGCCTGATGGTGTTATGATTCTGTATCATTTAACACAGTGCAGCCTGATGGTGTTATGATTCTGTATCATTTAACCCCGTTGATCCTGATGGTGTTATGATTCTGTATCATTTAACACAGTGCAGCCTGATGGTGTTGTGATTCTGTATCATTTAACACAGTGCAGCCTGATGGTGTTATGATTCTGTATCATTTAACACAGTGCAGCCTGATGGTGTTATTATTCTGTATCATTTAACACAGTTAGCCTGATGGTGTTATGATTCTGTATCATTTAACACAGTGCAGCCTGATGGTGTTATTATTCTGTATCATTTAACACAGTGCAGCCTGATGGTGTTATGATTCTGTATCATTTAACACAGTGCAGCCTGATGGTGTTATGATTCTGTATCATTTAACACAGTGCAGCCTGATGGTGTTATGATTCTGTATCATTTAACCCTGTTGATCCTGATGGTGTTATGATTCTGTATCATTTAACACAGTGCAGCCTGATGGTGTTATTATTCTGTATCATTTAACACAGTGCAGCCTGATGGTGTTATGATTCTGTATCATTTAACACAGTGCAGCCTGATGGTGTTATGATTCTGTATCATTTAACACAGTGCAGCCTGATGGTGTTGTGATTCTGTATCATTTAACACAGTGCAGCCTGATGGTGTTATGATTCTGTATCATTTAACACAGTGCAGCCTGATGGTGTTATGATTCTGTATCATTTAACACAGTGCAGCCTGATGGTGTTGTGATTCTGTATCATTTAACACAGTGCAGCCTGATGGTGTTATGATTCTGTATCATTTAACACAGTGCAGCCTGATGGTGTTATGATTCTGTATCATTTAACACAGTGCAGCCTGATGGTGTTATTATTCTGTATCATTTAACACAGTGCAGCCTGATGGTGTTATGATTCTGTATCATTTAACACAGTGCAGCCTGATGGTGTTATGATTCTGTATCATTTAACACAGTGCAGCCTGATGGTGTTATGATTCTGTATCATTTAACACAGTGCAGCCTGATGGTGTTATGATTCTGTATCATTTAACACAGTGCAGCCTGATGGTGTTGTGATTCTGTATCATTTAACACAGTGCAGCCTGATGGTGTTATGATTCTGTATCATTTAACACAGTGCAGCCTGATGGTGTTATGATTCTGTATCATTTAACACAGTGCAGCCTGATGGTGTTATGATTCTGTATCATTTAACACAGTGCAGCCTGATGGTGTTATGATTCTGTATCATTTAACACAGTGCAGCCTGATGGTGTTATGATTCTGTATCATTTAACACAGTGCAGCCTGATGGTGTTATGATTCTGTATCATTTAACACAGTGCAGCCTGATGGTGTTATGATTCTGTATCATTTAACACAGTGCAGCCTGATGGTGTTATGATTCTGTATCATTTAACACAGTGCAGCCTGATGGTGTTGTGATTCTGTATCATTTAACACAGTGCAGCCTGATGGTGTTATGATTCTGTATCATTTAACACAGTGCAGCCTGATGGTGTTATGATTCTGTATCATTTAACCCAGTTGAGCCTGATGGTGTTATGATTCTGTATCATTTAACACAGTGCAGCCTGATGGTGTTATGATTCTGTATCATTTAACCCTGTTGATCCTGATGGTGTTATGATTCTGTATCATTTAACCCTGTTGATCCTGATGGTGTTATGATTCTGTATCATTTAACCCTGTTGATCCTGATGGTGTTGTGATTCTGTATCATTTAACACAGTGCAGCCTGATGGTGTTATGATTCTGTATCATTTAACACAGTGCAGCCTGATGGTGTTATGATTCTGTATCATTTAACACAGTGCAGCCTGATGGTGTTATGATTCTGTATCATTTAACACAGTGCAGCCTGATGGTGTTATGATTCTGTATCATTTAACACAGTGCAGCCTGATGGTGTTATGATTCTGTATCATTTAACACAGTGCAGCCTGATGGTGTTATGATTCTGTATCATTTAACCCTGTTGATCCTGATGGTGTTGTGATTCTGTATCATTTAACACAGTGCAGCCTGATGGTGTTATGATTCTGTATCATTTAACCCCGTTGATCCTGATGGTGTTATGATTCTGTATCATTTAACACAGTGCAGCCTGATGGTGTTATGATTCTGTATTATTTAACCCTATTGATCCCTCCTGACGCAGGTCGCAGTGCAGCCTAATGGTGTTATGATTTGAACTATATATTAATTAATGTTTCCTCTCTATTCATTACTTAGGGTTTCCATAGTTTCCCTCCTCACACAGGTCGCAGTGTAGTCCATTAATATCAATATATCTACAATATTGATATTTTGTATTATTTAATATATCTCTCCATCTATTACTTAGGGTTTCCATAGTATCCCTCCTCACACAGGACGCAGTGCAGTCCATATGTTATAATATATTTATGATATTGATATTTTGCATTATTTGCTCTCTATTGATCACCTGGGGTTTCCATAGTATCCCTCCTCACACAGAACGCAGTGCAGTCCATATGTTATAATATATCTATGATATTGATATTTTGCATTATTTGCTCTCTATTGATCACCTGGGGTTTCCATAGTATCCCTCCTCACACAGGACGCAGTGCAGTCCATATGTTATAATATATTTATGATATTGATATTTTGCATTATTTGCTCTCTATTGATCACCTGGGGTTTCCATAGTATCCCTCCTCACACAGAACGCAGTGCAGTCCATATGTTATAATATATCTATGATATTGATATTTTGCATTATTTGCTCTCTATTGATCACCTGGGGTTTCCATAGTATCCCTCCTCACACAGGACGCAGTGCAGTCCATATGTTATAATATATCTATGATATTGATATTTTGCATTATTTGCTCTCTATTGATCACCTGGGGTTTCCATAGTATCCCTCCTCACACAGGATGCAGTGCAGTCCATATGTTATAATATATCTATGATATTGATATTTTGCATTATTTGCTCTCTATTGATCACCTGGGGTTTCCATAGTATCCCTCCTCACACAGGATGCAGTGCAGTCCATATGTTATAATATATCTATATTGATATTTTGCATTATTTGCTCTCTATTGATCACCTGGGGTTTCCATAGTATCCCTCCTCACACAGGTCGCAGTGTAGTCCATGGGTATTGTGGGTACAGAAGCACTCCCCGGTGACAGCGTGACATTGGTCGCGACCTTGGTCGCCATGGCCATTACAGTCGCATGGTCGGCAACCTGGAACACAACACAATAACCTTGCACTGTTGATTCTAGGGTTTTAGAAAAGGGAGCCCAGGGCTCCCTTGACTGAAAAGAAGGAGTCCCTTGGCTGAAAGGAAGGAGTCCCTTGACTGAAAAGAAGGAGCCCCTTGCTGAAAAGAAGGAGTCCAGTGGCTGAAAAGAAGGAGCCCCTTGGCTGAAAGGAAGGAGTCCCTTGGCTGAAAAGAAGGTGTCCCTTGGCTGAAAAGAAGGAGTCCCTTGGCTGAAAGGAAGGAGTCCCTTGGCTGAAAAGAAGGAGTCCCTTGGCTGAAAAGAAGGAGTCCCTTGGCTGAAAAGAAGGAGTCCCTTGGCTGAAAAGAAGGAGTCCAAAAGAAGGAGTCTTGGCTGAAAAGAAGGAGTCCCTTGGCTGAAAGGAAGGAGTCCCTTGGCTGAAAGGAAGGAGTCCCTTGGCTGAAAAGAAGGAGTCCCTTGGCTGAAAAGAAGGAGTCCCTTGGCTGAAAAGAAGGAGTCCCTTGGCTGAAAAGAAGGAGTCCCTTGGCTGAAAGGAAGGAGTCCCTTGGCTGAAAAGAAGGAGTCCCTTGGCTGAAAAGAAGGAGTCCCTTGGCTGAAAAGAAGGAGTCCCTTGGCTGAAAGGAAGGAGTCCCTTGGCTGAAAAGAAGGAGTCCCTTGGCTGAAAAGAAGGAGTCCCTTGGCTGAAAAGAAGGAGTCCCTTGGCTGAAAGGAAGGAGTCCCTTGGCTGAAAAGAAGGAGTCCCTTGGCTGAAAAGAAGGAGTCCCTTGGCTGAAAGGAAGGAGTCCCTTGGCTGAAAAGAAGGAGTCCCTTGGCTGAAAAGAAGGAGTCCCTTGGCTGAAAAGAAGGAGCCCCTTGGCTGAAAGGAAGGAGTCCCTTGGCTGAAAGGAAGGAGTCCCTTGGCTGAAAGGAAGGAGTCCCTTGGCTGAAAAGAAGGAGTCCCTTGGCTGAAAAGAAGGAGTCCCTTGGCTGAAAGGAAGGAGTCCACTTGGCTGAAAAGAAGGAGTCCACTTGGCTGAAAGGAAGGAGTCCCTTGGCTGAAAAGAAGGAGTCCCTTGGCTGAAAGGAAGGAGTCCCTTGGCTGAAAAGAAGGAGTCCCTTGGCTGAAAGGAAGGAGTCCCTTGGCTGAAAAGAAGGAGTCCCTTGGCTGAAAGGAAGGAGTCCCTTGGCTGAAAGGAAGGAGTCCCTTGGCTGAAAGGAAGGAGTCCCTTGACTGAAAAGAAGGAGTCCCTTGGCTGAAAGGAAGGAGTCCCTTGACTGAAAAGAAGGAGTCCCTTGGCTGAAAAGAAGGAGTCCCTTGGCTGAAAGGAAGGAGTCCCTTGGCTGAAAAGAAGGAGTCCCTTGGCTGAAAAGAAGGAGTCCACTTGGCTGAAAAGAAGGAGTCCACTTGGCTGAAAAGAAGGAGTCCAATGGTTGAAAAGAAGGAGCCCCTTGACTGAAAGGAAGGAGTCCCTTGGCTGAAAGGAAGGAGTCCTTGGCTGAAAGGAAGGAGTCCCTTGGCTGAAAGGAAGGAGTCCTTGGCTGAAAAGAAGGAGTCCCTTGGCTGAAAAGAAGGAGTCCCTTGGCTGAAAGGAAGGATTCCTTGGCTGAAAAGAAGGAGTCCCTTGGCTGAAAAGGAAGGAGTCCACTTGGCTGAAAAGAAGGAGTCCACTTGGCTGAAAAGAAGGAGTCCACTTGGCTGAAAGGAAGGAGTCCACTTGGCTGAAAGGAAGGAGTCCACTTGGCTGAAAAGAAGGAGTCCATTGGCTGAAAAGAAGGAGTCCCTTGGCTGAAAAGAAGGAGTCCCTTGGCTGAAAGGAAGGAGTCCCTTGACTGAAAGGAAGGAGTCCCTTGGCTGAAAAGAAGGAGTCCCTTGGCTGAAAGGAAGGAGTCCCTTGGCTGAAAAGAAGGAGTCCC
>CM065705.1:47171248-47181248 GCA_017654935.2 Phymorhynchus buccinoides | reverse complement strand
CCCTAAGGCTGCAGCACTCACCTTCAGGATCCAGGGGGTTGCCATAGGCCTCAGGACTACACCACTCCAGCCCTAAGGCTGCAGCACTCACCTTCAGGATCCAGGGGGTTGCCATAGGCCTCAGGACTACACCACTCCAGCCCTAAGGCTGCAGCCCTCACCTTCAGGCCAGGGGGTTGCCATAGGCCTCAGGACTACACCACTCCAGCCCTAAGGCTGCAGCACTCACCTTCAGGATCCAGGGGGTTGCCATAGGCCTCAGGACTACACCACTCCAGCCCTAAGGCTGCAGCACTCACCTTCAGGGTCCAGGGGGTTGCCATAGGCCTCAGGACTACACCACTCCAGCCCTAAGGCTGCAGCACTCACCTTCAGGATCCAGGGGGTTGCCATAGGCCTCAGGACTACACCACTCCAGCCCTAAAGCTGCAGCACTCACCTTCAGGATCCAGGGGGTTGCCATAGGCCTCAGGACTACACCACTCCAGCCCTAAGGCTGCAGCACTCACCTTCAGGATCCAGGGGGTTGCCATAGGCCTCAGGACTACACCACTCCAGCCCTAAAGCTGCATCACTCACCTTCAGGGTCCAGGGGGTTGCCATAGGCCTCAGGACTACACCACTCCAGCCCTAAGGCTGCAGCACTCACCTTCAGGTTCCAGGGGGTTGCCATAGGCCTCAGGACTACACCACTCCAGCCCTAAAGCTGCAGCACTCACCTTCAGGATCCAGGGGGTTGCCATAGGCCTCAGGACTACACCACTCCAGCCCTAAGGCTGCAGCACTCACCTTCAGGATCCAGGGGGTTGCCATAGGCCTCAGGACTACACCACTCCAGCCCTAAAGCTGCATCACTCACCTTCAGGGTCCAGGGGGTTGCCATAGGCCCCAGGACTACACCACTCCAGCCCTAAAGCTGCATCACTCACCTTCAGGGTCCAGGGGGTTGCCATAGGCCCCAGGAACACACCGCTGACAGTGGGGTCCTGTGGTTTGATGCTGACACTGGTCGCACTGTCCCACAGCCTGGCTACAGGTGGAGTGCAGGTTACAGCCACAGCTGTCGTTGCACCGACCTCCTGTCCAGCCCAGCTCACACACACACCCGTAGTCAGGGGGACCAGAGCAGTTGCCATGGATACACTCGTGGAAACACCTGCAAAATGGCATGTCTTATCAGATTATAACAGCTTATATCATGTCATATCACATGATAACAGTTTACATCATGTCATATTATCAGTTATTATGACTTTGCTGTGGGATATTGCTTTTATCCTATCTCTCGAGATAGGATAAAAGCAATATCCCACAGCAAAGTCATAATAACGATTATATACCGATATTTTACCTCTTTCAGATAAAATCAGATGATAATCAAACACGCAACGAAGAAGCGAGACGCCGTGCATGCAGATCTAAAATAATACTAACCACTTCACTGTAGCAAGAAAATCCCACTCATCCACAAATAATATAGTTCTCCAAGTTAGAAAGTCATGAGCTATTTTGATCTTGCACATTGATACATTATGAAAGGAAACTGATTATTAATAGAAACATGAACTTACTGGCATTTGCTGTGTAAAAAATAGCCTTTACAATGACATATTCGTTTTACACTGCAATCACAGGCCATAGTTATTGTCATTTCGCCAATGACGAACTTTCAATGATGACGTAATTTCAGTGATTGCGTAAGTTCACTAAGATGACGTTCTTGGGCGTCCCTGTAAGGAGGCTCTATTTGCAGTGACTATACCTTGAGTATCTGATTGTTATGCACTATTTTCATAATTTGCAATTTCACTAACAGTAGCTCTTTACAAAAAAAATTCTATGTAAAATGTTCATCATAAACAACCTTTTGCATTTATCGGGTTAAAGCATAGGGATAGGAGTATGTTTGGGCTTTTTGTTTTACTAATCATCACTTGATGCAAATAAAGAAAATATGGTTTGAGTACTGCAGATAGTCGCGTGCGAGTGTACAAGCCGTGAGATATATAACTGTGACGTCAAGTTTCTAATAGCAACGGTGTATTCTTACACCTTTTCTCACGCACGTTTACACTAAGCCTATGGGTTAATATATGCAAATGATATCTCTGGATATTGTTTTATATCTCACGGCTGGACAGACGTGGGATATATCTTGGCTTTGGCACTACTTGTACATTGGTCATATCACATTATAACAGTTTATATCACGTCATATCACATTTAACAGCTTATATCATGTCATATCACATTATAACAGTTTATATCATGTCATATCACATTTAACAGCTTATATCATGTCATATCACATTATAACAGTTTACATCATGTCATATCACATTTAACAGCTTATATCATGTCATATCACATTATGACAGTTTATATCATGTCATATTACATTATAACAGTTTACATCATGTCATATTACATTATAACAGTTTACATCATGTCATATCACATTTAACAGCTTATATCATGTCATATCACATTATAACAGTTTATATCATGTCATATCACATTATAACAGTTTACATCATGTCATATCACATTTAACAGTTTATATCATGTCATATCACATTATAACAGTTTATATCATGTCATATCACATTTAACAGCTTATATCATGTCATATCACATTATGACAGTTTATATCATGTCATATTACATTATAACAGTTTACATCATGTCATATCACATTTAACAGTTTATATCATGTCATATCACATTTAACAGCTTATATCATGTCATATCACATTTAACAGTTTATATCATGTCATATCACATTATAACAGTTTACATCATGTCATATCACATTTAACAGCTTATATCATGTCATATCACATTATAACAGTTTATATCATGTCATATCACATTATGCAGCAAGGCTGTCAGATGTCAGCTCACACAAACAGACCTGCCTACCCCCAATTTCTTTTTTAGGTACTCCACGAAATAAAATTCCGTACTTTTTCTCAAAATTCCGTATTTTGCAAGGAGACCCAAAAACAGAACATTACAGAACATTAAACCGCCACGCGAAATGACGAAAAACACTCGATTTTGACCGATCTTAGAAGACCTCAAGTTCAAATTTTTGCCATATTAATTTTCCATTTACCATACTGCAGTACTGGGGCTCAAAACTGTGTACAAAATAAGGAAAAATCGTATGGGTAGGCAGGTCTGCACAAACCAGTAGTCAGGGGGGACCTAAGTAGTTACCATGGATACACTCTTGGAAACACTGGTAAAAGGGTGAGCTAATGGTGTCCAGAGATTCCCATGTAAGTTATGACCCTAACAAAAATGTTGCTGAAATGCTCATTCATAGCAGTGCAAAGAAAATGATGCTCGTTAAAACATTATGACTCAAGGCAATAAAATGATAGCTACTGCAATATCTCTGAAAATGACAAGCATAGCAACAATCAACAGAGATGTTTTCGTTGTGCATTCTTCATGACAGTAGAAGCCTTAATTACTGTGAGGTTCAAATTGATCCAGGACATTGAGGACTTCACCAAACGCCACGCTTCTATGCAATTCGACATCAACCCATTGTGATTGACAGTTTCTTTCGCTCGTACCAACTAAAGCCTGGTTATTCTATACAGTTTGACATCAACATAGTGATTGACATACGTTTATCGCAGTTGTTCTGCCGTCTCCAATTAAAGCCCTGGTCATTTTCTATACAGTTTGACATCAAACATAGTGATTTGACATACGTTTTTCGCAGTGTTGTTCTGCCGTCCTCCAATAAAGCCCTGGTACAGTGGCACTTGTATTTATCCATGACGTTGTGACATGACGCGTGGCGGTGACAACAGCAGTTCCAGCGGGCAATGTTCAATGTAGGACATCGCTGTCACGACAAAACGCCGGCTCAATGTACTGACAGGTTGACGCCATGCCAATCTGCGGGAGCACGTTCATTGCCCGTCAGAGGGCCCTGCCACAACATTAGCATAAGATCCATGACAATGACCCCATTTCACTGACTGAACACGTGTGACGCATGCCCCAACCATGCCGCGAGGCATGTTTCATTGGTCAGAGGGGACTGCACATTGCAGATATGAATGACCCATTTCACCAATGACTGGACCACGTTGTGACGCATGCCAACCATGACGGAGCATGTTTCATGCGTCAGAGGGCCCGCCGATTAGCCATAATATAGGAACATGGACCCCATCATTCACTGGACTAACACGATGGCTTTGTGACGCATGCCAAACCATGCCAGGGAGCATATTTCAAATGTGGTCAGAGGGGCCTGCACCTTAGCATAAATGACATGACCCCATTTCACTGAACTGACACGTTGTGAGCGATGCCAACAATGCAGGGAGCATGCATTTCATTGAGCAGAGGGCCTGACATTAGCCATATATGACCATGACCCCATTTCACTGACTGACACGTTGTTTTGTCTGTGACGCATGCAACCATGGGAGCATGTTTCATTGGTCAGAGGGTCCTGCCTCATTAGCATAATGACCAGCCCCATTTTTCATGACTTAACACGGTCTGTGACGCATGCCAACCATGCCGGAGCATGTTTATTGGTCAGAGGGCCTGGCAATTAGCATATATGGACCATGGCCCATTCACTGACTAACACGTCGTGACGCATCGCCAAACCAGGCGGAGATGTTCATTGTTCAGAGGTCCTGCAACATTAGCAAAATATATGAAAAGACCCCCCATTTCACTGATCAGTGCGTTGTTGGCTTACCAATGGCTAAAACTAAAAGACTCCAGGGATCATCCCACAGCGATTGTGTGTCGACCGTTTTTTATTACCCCGCCGAAGTGGGCAGCAGTACCACTCTTCTTCGGGAGATTTTGGAGACTGATGATGTTATGCTAGAGCTTGTCATGGCTAAAGACAATCTCCGCAATAAATGCTAGGCATAGCATAACATTTGATGTAGCCTTGGTGTTCCAACTAGCCCATTAATGGTCTGTTCACAGCCGTAGCCAAGCGCGAACCACTGACAGGTTGTGACGCATAACCAACACTGCCATGGCATATGTCATGGTTACGCAGCCCTGCACATTAACATAATAATTATTATGACCATGACCCCATTTCACTGATTGACGGATTGTGACCCATACCACCACTTACCAGGGCATATTTATGGTTCCGCAGCCCTGCCACATTAAACATAATATATGACCATAAACCATTTCACTGATTGACAGGCTGTGACCAGTCACCCAAACGATGCTTGGAACCATGTTCATTGGTCATTGGGCCAGGACATTAGCATAAATATGACCATGACCCCATTCACTGACTGGACAGGTTGTCATGTTTCAGTGGCCTGGCATTGCACATTAAGTATAATCCAATTGAAAAATAACATGTGGACTTGGTCTGACACCTACATGAACACTATAACTCTGAAGATTTCTCTTTTAATTAAAATCAAGGCCTGTTACATAAGTATAATCCATGAATATACTGTGATTTGTACTCGCCACCTAAAATTAAGCACATTAACTCTCTGAAGATTTCTCTTTTATAAAACTAGCCGCACGCCCCGTACCGGTAACGCCTTTACGTACCGGTAAACGCTCTAGTTACAGGTTACGCCATAGTACCAGGTTAATGCTGAGTATCGGTTTCGCCAGGTCCGTGAATGAAATCATTATATTTTATTTTGTGGCTGGGCGAAACCCAATTTTTTTAGACCCCTACTACTTTCAAGGCCTAGCGATCTCCCATGACCCTTGACACGTTTGACCGGACCTTGATCGGTATGCAATCATCAGGAACAACCAGTTTAAGCCAAAGTAAAACTATGTAACTACATGCCAAGTTTGAAGACCCTAAGACCAACGGTGTGGGACGTTATTAGCCTCATTAAAGATTTTCGGTTTTCAAGGTCATACCCCAAGGATGAAGGTCACGACGGCAATAAATTTATGCGCGGATGCCTTTAACCTTATGGTGGACACGCCACCACACAAAATTGGAAAAACGATTCGGTTTGGAAGCGGTCGGGGGATATGCGTGGGACAGAACAACCCATTATTAGACCCCTACCAAATTTCCAGGCATACCGATCTACTGACCCTTGACCTTGACCTTGATTGGTACGCCATCATCATAAGGGAGAAAAGTACCTCCACTGCCAGTTGAAGACTCTAGGGACCTGCGGGTGGAAGTTATGGCCCCTTAACGATTTTGTTTTTTCAAGGTCCTACACAAGGTCAAGGTTAGGGCGGCAACAAGTTTGAAGCGATTCGGTCAAGTAGGTTTTCGGGAGATCCCTTGGGAGAGGACAGAAAAACAACAAACAAACAAAAAAAGGAAACAAACCTGTGAGCGAAAACATATCCGTTGCAATCGTAATCGGCCAAAAGTTTCTAAAAGGAAACAACGAACTGAAAAGGCCTACTTGTCAACCGAGAGGTTCTTAATCTGTGGTTCAACCATTGTAGGTCCGTTTTTAATAACATCACTGGGGACCCACAAACCTAAAACAAAAAAAGCAGTAATTCTTCTCACATGAAACACCCCCCACCGCACCACACCCCCAAGACCACCCCCGTCCCCCCCCACCCTTGAACATCCCCCACCACACACCCCACATCCCTCCAGCCCCTTACACCCCTCCAGCCCCGTCCTCAGCCCCGGACAGGCACAGAGTGCAGCGACAGACAGCCAGACAGACAGAGAAGAGGAGAGAAGAGAGGAGAGAGGGAGAGGGAGAGAGAGATGGCTTGAAGAGATGACGAGGAGGAGATGAGAGAGGGGAGAATGGTGTGGAAAATTGACTGGGCGGTGAGACGAGAGAGAACCTGAGGGGTGGAAGGCCGGAGAAGACCGCGACGGAGAGATGAGAGAGAGGAGAGGGACAGACACAGAAGAGACACATAGACATACAGAGACATGAGACCCACAGAGAGAGAGCAATTGGACAGACAAAGACAAGACAGAAGAGACGGGAGACGAGAGAGAGAACGAGAGGGAGGGGGTGGAGGAGAAGAGAGAGGGAGAGAGAGACAGACACAGAGAAGACACATAGACATACCGAGACATGAGACACAGAGAGAAGACGCAGACAGACAAGAGACAGAGACAGACAGAGAGAGAGAAGAGAGAGAAGAGAGAATGAAGAGAGGAGAGAGACTCTTAAGGAAGGAGAGAGATGGGAGATGGGAGAGAGGACGACGAGGGTGAGAGAGAAAGAGAGATGAGGGAGAGAGAGGAGAGACGGACAGCGGACAGACTTCTTCTTCTGCTTCCGTACGTTCTTTTTCGGTCGTTCAGGCACGTTCCTGTCAATTACGAACGTAGATGCATAATGCTGCTGTTATGCGCCCTAAGTACGAATAATTAGGCCAGCATCGTTTGACTTCGGCTAGAGGGAAATACTTTTGAAAGTTTTCTTGAAACAAAAAGGGCAGGAGAAATGGACCGGAGGGGGTAAAAAGGCAGAACGATAGTAGATAACAGCATGCAAAGGGAAAAAGGCAGAATCAAAGAGATGACAGATTAGAGGTAGTTATAAGCACAGAACTTCCAGAAGGTGGTGGGAAAACTATTTGTACGGAATTTTGACACCCCCCCCCCCCTCCCAGTATCCCTAGGGGGGGGAGGCTTGCTGCGTTTCTACTCCACCCCACCCCCCCAGTCAGTTTCTCTCTCTCTCTCTCTCTCTTCTCTCCACTGTCTGCATAAAAATAGCTAGCTCGCCGGCGAGGTGGGCAGGTTGCTGATGGCCCGTCGCTGGCAGCAGCGAGTCCAAAGACATTGAAAAGGAAAAGATTAACATCCTGGGTTCCCCCTTTTTTCCCTATATGCGTAGTGAGCGGGCAGAAACACTGTTCATGTGTCCCTTTAAAACATCTTTATGACATAAACACGTGAAGGCCAGTTGAATTCTCCGTTCAAATTCCATTCGAGTATTTGGACTAGCCGCCACTGGAACTACCCCACAACTAAGATAACTCTATCAGCCAAGCTCGCACTGTTGTAAACTCTTAAGTATCACACCCTTTAGAGTCTTTGGTTATGTGTCAAGTGTTGGTTGACAATTAGCGTCCTGCAAAATAAATGGGTTATAGGCGTGCATTTTATGAACGGATGCTGTTGAAAGATTCAACCAAGATAGTCACTATCACGGTCATGCACGTTTCACCAAATTGCGAGGTCAAATCTGGTATGGGTTACGCAAGCGGTTTGTGAAAAGGTTAAGCGGCGGATATCGCATGCGTTAATGAATCGATTCGCTTCGGATAGTACAGTCCCCGGTATCTTACACTGCCAAATTCGAAGGGCAAAGCGGCCCCCAGAAATATTACCGGAGATACGGAGCGCCGAGAGGCCAGCGGATACGCGTTCATGCAGTTGCCAAACCGCGCAAAATTACACGGCCGCCCCCTCGGTTGCCGTTGGCCATGGTGTAGGGCTCACAGCAAATTTGATAGCGATTCAGCGATTCGGTCGCAAAAAAAGACACGCACCCGGAGTTATAAGGCCGTTTTGTGTTTCAACACACACACACACAGACACAACCTTGCCTTTTTTTTTTTATTATATGATCAACGGGCCTGTAATAAGTATAATCTATGAAAAATACTGTGATTGGCCCTGCACCAAAATTAACCACATTAACTCCTGAGATGTCTCTTTGAATAAAATCCAGGACTTGTACAGATGTTCCGCGGAACTGTGCTATAGAGCCATCAAGATTAAGACTAGGGTTAAGATTAGACTAAGGTTAAAGATCAGACCAGGGGTTAAGATTAGACTAGGGTTAAGATTAGACTACGGTTAAGATTAGGACCCAGGGTTAAGATTAGCACTAGGGTTACGATAGACTAGGGTTAGAGGATTAGACTAGGAGTTAAGATTATTACTAGGGTTAGGAATTAGACTAGGGTAAGATTAGACCAGGGTTTAAGATTAGACTAGGGTTTAGATTATGACTTAAGTTAAGATTAGGACTAGGGTAGGATTAGACTAAGGTTAAGATTAGACTAGGGTTAATAAGATTAGACCAGGGGAAGATTAGGACTAGGTTAGGATTTAGACTAAGGTTTCTAATATTAGACCAGGGGTTACATTAGACTAGGTGTTAGATTAGACAGGGGTTAAGATTAGGCACCTTTTTTGTGGTCTTAAGATTAGGACTAGGGTTAACGATTAGACTAGGGTTAATGATTAGACCTGGTTAGTGTGGATTAGACCAGGGTTAAGTATTAGGATCTAGGGTTAGGATTAGGAGCTATAAGGTTAAGACTCAGACTTATGTTAAGAGTAGAACAGGGTTTTTTTTAAGCTTAGACTAGGTTACCGATTAGTAAACTAGGAGGTAAGATTAGATAAGGTTAAGATTAGACTAGCGGGTGGTAAAATTAGACTAAGCTTATAGATTAAACTAGGGTCTAAGATTAGACTGGGGGTTTTTAAGATTAGGACTAGTTGGGTAGGTATTAGACATAGGGTTAAGAATTAGACGAGGAGTAAGATTCAGGTCATGAAAAACTCACTGTTCCCCAAAAGAGAATTTTTTCAGCCGAGGACACTCTTCCACGGATTTTCAGCTGACGTCAGGATGTTTTTGCGAAAGACGTGCGGGGGCGGGCGGGCGGCGGGGGGGGCGGGGGGGGTGGGGGTTGTCGGGGGAGGGGGGGGGGGGGCACGGTTCACGCACACAAATCAACTACGTCAGAACTTTTGTGCCGTCGGTGGCGGGGTCGTCTACTTGTCTTGTATTCCATATCTGTTCTCTATTATTTTTCAAAAATGGACAAATGGCGGAGCGTTTTTCTATGCCCGATATTCTTCTCCTTACTTTCACCCATTCTTTCGTGCACGGCTTTGCTCACTCTAGACGCATTTGTGAAGTGATGACTGTTCGGAGGAGATAAAGGACAGCGTTTAAAAAAGGATGAGTCGTGCCATTTTAAAGACCCTCCCAGCCATGCCGAAGAGTTTTATTCGATTTTGTCGATTTATTTATTGGTTAGGCGA